>JAASFO010000149.1:0-35550 GCA_023333815.1 Globisporangium recalcitrans
AAAGAGATGATCAAACTCGTTGTTTATACAGCCTGATTTGGACAAGATCAAGAGAAGGTCATACGTCCTAATGACAAGAATGTCACTTTTAGGCACAAAGCACTCACTGATCGTCCTGAGTGAGCAACTTTGGAATTAAGAGGAAGAAAGCATAAAGCAGCACGAAAAGGAAAGGAACGACAGCGCGCGAGCATCAGCAAGCAATCGAAGCTCATTGCGCGACTGGAGGCGCAACGAGTGTCCAGATTGCAGCACATACGACCGACCGACTATCGCACGTCCAGCAGCGCACATTGCCTATTACAAAACAAGCGGACGCGTCTCTGGTGACGAAGGCGAAGGAACCCCACATGTGTAGAACCAAACCAAAACAACCAGCCAAGAAGCAAATGGATACAGTCCCGTACAGTTAGTTGTTCATTGATAAATAGGAGTCTAAACACACAGAAAGTGATCGATCGCTCACGGCAGGTTGTGGATAAAGAAGTCGAGGCACTCGTCCAGCCACGGCAGGTCGGCGTCCGCGTGGTGCGTGGGGCTGCACGCCTCGCTCGCGAGCCTGCTCGTCGTCTTGGGCTCCGATGCGGAGCTCTCGAACGAGTCGGCGGTGTCCATGCAGATCGTGTTGTCCAGAAGCAGCTGCTCGAAGCTGCCAAACTTGACGGCTCCAGCTGTTGCAGCAGCTGTTGTCGCTGGGAAGTTGTCATAGTCCGCGGCTTGCGGCGTGACCGCCGACACGTCCATGATCTCGATCTTCGCCGCCATGTCGACGCCCTTGGGCGACGCGGCAGAAGACGCTGATCGCCCCGCGCGCGGCGAGCTCGTGTAGTACAGCTCCGGCGTCAGCATCTGCTCGTCCTCGCTGATCTTGCGCGTCGTGCGCAGCCCGCGCTGGCGGCGCTCGAGCTTCTGGCGGTACTTCTGCGCGTGGGTCATGGTCTGGCGCGTGTTGCGCGTGCCCACGTACTCGGCCACGAGCTTCCAGGGACCGTTCGGGTACAGCCGCTTCCCCTCCAGGAAGCGGTCGTGCTCCACTTTGGTCCACACGCCGAGCCCTTCCTCGCTGATGCGGCGATTCTCGCTGCGGCGCGCGGCTTTCTTGCGGCGGTACAGCACGTTGCTGCTGCTGCTGGAGGTGGTGGTGCTGGTCGACATGCTAGTTTGTGTGCTTGTGCTTGCTTGTGTGCTCAACGCTGCAAAATCGGAAATGCGCCTTGACTCACTCGAGCTGACCAGCAGCAGCAGCAGCAGCTGCAGCTGCAATCATTGAGCAACAAGCAAACAGCCGCGAGCAAGCTGCAAGCAAGCCGCGCCTGCTCAGCTCAAGCAACGTTGCTGGTGGATTTGCGCGTGGCCCATCTCCACTTGTGTTCTGCTCAATCTGAAACTTGCGTGCACTTCAACATTTTGCGAGCAGAGAAACCCTTCCCGCAAACAGGTGGGCAGCTCGCAGACCACAAATTTTTCCTCCGACAGTAGGACGCCATGGCAACCTGCATCAAACAAACCAATCGGAGCGCTCGCAAGCAGGCGAGAAAAGCGCACACATCTGCGCGCTTCGAAGGAACTCACTGGTTGATTATGAAATGAGTTGTTGACTAATTCGAGCTCTCCTTCTTGCATTTTCAACCCATCAGAGGACGAGCCAACCGACTCGAACATGCGCTTTTGAGCACGCGCTCGCCCGGCTCGAACGCGCCACACAGGCGAAGAAGCAGCGAGTGCGCGCTTCATTGATCTCTTCGTCAACAACGCCAGCCCTACCGAGTTGCCTAGCTGTCAACCGCATATCCAACAAACAGCACAAAGACAGCACGTTGCGTTTTCTTGCTTGTGCGCGTTTGTCTCCTTGCTTGTGTGCTCATGCACGCGCGTGCGTGTTCCTGCTGCATGAGTCAGAGACGGACGCTTGTCGTCTCTTGCAGACGCTTGCAGATCTCTTAGCCGAAAAATTGGCACCAGCCAACTTTGCGTCCCAGCCACAGACGAGCTGGCGCGCATCCTGCGAGATGTGCGCGAGAAAGGGCGGTGTGAGCTCCAAATTGCTGAGTTTTCGCCCAGTTGTGCTTGCAGAGATTTACTTGTGTGTTCCGACCGGCCGACCGAGCACATGCTTGCAACACAGCACAAATCGTGTTGCGCGCAGCTTGCTTGTTTTCTGCGCGCAACAAGCAAAAAGGGAGAAGAGACGTTCGGAGAGCGAAATGGCTTCGTTTTCCTTCGTGCCGTCCTGTCACAGTTGCGCGAGCGGCTCTCATTGTTGTTGCGGCTTGCGCACACTTTGCCTGCAAAGCACTCAGTGAACGCAAGGCAAGCACCTTGTTCGCCTTCCATCTCCGCAAGAGAACAAGCGAGAACGAGCGTCGCATCCATATCAGCGTTGGTGTGTGCGAGCACCAACTGTTCTTGTTCACCTGTTGTGCCATCAGTTGATGCCGTTTCAGAGTGGTGGTCTCTTCTCCAGCGAACATATGAAAGTCACTAAGGCAGGCAAGCACCATCATTGTGCAACAGGTTGCGACAGTAACCTACTGTAGAACGTGACGAGACCCGAGCATAGTGAAAGCGAGAGAAACTGATTCGGATGCTCATTTGTGATGTTGAGGAGAGTTGTGGTTGTGAAGTGTGGAATCTGCACCGTCAGAAGAGTCCAGACTGTCCAACAGCGCACAAAGCGCTGCTTCGTGCTTGCGATGGCGAAATGACTCACTACACAACATGGGCTTTCTGCATGGAAACCTGACTTGTCGAAGGAGAAGAAGCGCATTCTTGAAGTTTGAGGCACGCGAAGGTCGAGATTGGAGACGGCTGTTCAGTTCCATTCAGCTTGTTGTTGCCCCCGTCTTTACATTTCGACAGGCTCCGACTGCAACTGAAACCTCCGATTTGTCAGCAGTTTTCGATGATTGCCTTTCAGCAAGTCAGCCTTTCGAAAAGTGCACTGATCCGCAAAAGAGTTGGTCCAGTCGCAAGAGGGACGCAGCAAGTCCAGCGAACATGTCCAACAGCTAAAAGCCAAAGCAGAAAACCATTTCGTCAGCTTCCACCACTGCCAAAATAACAACAGCAGCAGCAATTCTGGCGCCTTGCAAAAACATCCTCATGCAGGTTCTGAACGATCCGAACGCAGCTCTGCAAAGCGGAGCGCGGCATCTCTGGCTATATGCACAACACGTCCACGAAGTGGTATCCTCACGGAACGCATGCATGCTGCGGCATTCTCGCAAGGAAGAAGACGAAGATCTCGACCCCATTCTCATCCATCCTCAGCACGCAAAGCAAAGCAGCCAAACAAGAATAATCAGCCAGCCCATTTCCATTACAGCCTGAGTCACGCGCGAGTATCCTTGAGGCAAGAGGCACGAGTGCACGAGTGAGGTCAGGCTGGAAGGAAGGAGCTCTTGGCGTTGTCTCTCGAGCCCAATGTTCGCCTTTGACGGCTAGCAAATCTCAACAATAATGAGCGTGCGACCAAAATGGTGATCAAACGTGATAGATGGGATAGAGCTGCTAGCTCTTCGCATCCAAACGGCTGATGACGGTTTGGCGCAAAGTGGCCAATCACTCGAGTCTTCTTCGATCCAGTTGAAGCCATTGGTGGCCAGTGAGACACGCCCATAGAAAGACAGATAACAGATCCGCGCTGAACCGAAGGACCCCTGTCGCTTCGGGAAACGCAATAGTGGGGGGAAAGAATCGGCAGTCTTTTGAACTTTGGATAGAGCCTCTGTATAGTGGTGTATGTCGTGAACGAACTCGACACTACGGGGGTTTGTATCGGCATCAGTTTGCTACAACCTGTTCAAATGGAGAGGTTTGTAGTTTCTGTGGACGACATCGAACGAGAGTCGTTTCGGTTCAGCAAGAGTGCCACTGTACCACTGTACCGCTTTGTGCCGTTTCGTGATCTTACAATCGTCAATAGAGACCCATTTGAGAAGTATTATACATGGTAGGTTCTTTCGATGAGGAATAGTCGAGCAGTTGATTCGAGTTGCCTTCCCATTCCTCACCTAATATTTATTTGCTTGACGGTGCCATATCTCGTAAATCGTCCAAAAAGCAAAAAGCAAAGCTGTCGTCAACAGCGCAATGCTTGTCAGAGAGTGGTTCTGCCTGATTTGAGCTGATAATGGCGCCGCTGAACCGATTCGAATGGATTTCGCAGCATTCTCTGGTGAGTATGTGCAATCCTTTCTCTAGCATGGAACTGACACAACACACTCATTATGATGGGTTCATTGATGGACAAACGCCAGTCAATTAATCACCGCAACCGCCTGCTCAAGCAACGGATGACCGACATGAGCCACACACATGCGCACCAGATCATTCACTCATTCATTCGGATAATATTCACCATGCATTTCGCACTTTGTCTTTTTTCGTATGCCATCACCACCTTCTCCTTCTTCTCCTCATTCATTGCACGCTGCACATGAGAGAGAGAGAGAGAGAGTGGATGGTTGGCGCAATAAAACTATACTTACAGGGAGCGACCATGCGTCATGGCGGCTTAACTAACACTATTTTCAAACGCTTCACTCCTGTCGCTTCCTCTTTCTTCGTCATCGTCATCCTGATGCTCTTGTTCGGAGAGACACCTCGCTCGACCCCAATTGGCAAGGCGCGGAGAGCTGCTGTAGCTCCATGAGACCATCGCTCATTGAAATAAATACGCGCACTTGCTCGCGTTGCTCTTCCTCCTCATCCTCTTCACCTGCCGCTGTCTGCTCGTGCCGCTGGACGCCCTGACGCCTAGGACTCGCGGTGGAACGTCGCGATCAAAAAGTCCATACATTTTTCGAACTCGAGGTCGTCCGTGTCCATGGCGGCGTTGTCGCTCTCGAGGAAGTACACGGTGTTCTCGCCGTTGGCGTAGTCGAGCGCGCCGGGCAGGCTCTGGTACGCCTCGGGTGGGACGTCGCCCACGGGCGAGTTGTTGCCGTCCAGATCGCCGAGCATGTCGAGCTCCTTCTCGGCAGCGATCGCGAGCGCCGTGGCCAAGATCGAGTCGTTGAACTGCTCGTCGTTCGAGAGAAGCGCGTTGAAGCGCGAGGACCGGTCGAGGCTGTGCGGCAGGTTGTACTTGCCGCTCATGCGCACGTTGCGCAGCCGCCGCGCGATCTTCTGGCGGTACTTCTGCGCGTGCGTCATGGTCTGGCGCGCCGTGCGCGAGCCCACGTGGGTCGCGATGTCCTTCCACGGACCGGACGGGAAGAGCTTGATGCCGTCGATGAAGAGGTCGTGCTCCTCAGGCGTCCACAGTCCGCGACCCTCGCTGATGCCACTGCCGGTCTTGCCGAACTCCTGCGGCGACCACGATCCGCCGTCCTGGGGCGAGCGCTGGCCGAGATCAAACGACATTGCAGTGTGGCGGGTATAAGCACAATGCTGCTGAGAAGACACGCTTTGGGGTGGAGGACGCAAATCTTCAACTGACGCCGCCACTTGCAGAAGAAAGAAAAAGATCGAGGTGTTCTCTCTATACACTCCTGGCAAACAGCAGGCAGCAGGCAGCACAAGCAAGCAAGCACTGGTCACTGTTGTATACCGACTCGAGGACAAAACTCGACAGACCCATCCATCCATCCATCCATCACAAGAACAGCAGAGAGTGGCCGGATGACGCTGACGCTGGTGGCTCGTTTCTTCTTCTTCTTCTGCGCTCTCTTGAAAATTCTCACGGCGCTTGTACCGTACGTACAATATAGCGCGAAACCAAACTGGCACGAAAGACGGGCCAGCTTGACTTTGGCTGCAAAATACTTTCGAAAAAATAAGACAGCAAACACGCTTTTTGCTGAAACGATGGAGTTTGTTAATTGAACGAGCGACCATACAAACCCCAAGTCACTTGTAAATTATAGGGGGTGGCACTTTGGAGAGACTAGGCTGAAGACAGCCGCATGCTACAAAATGAACGAGCGCAGAGTTGACTTTGAGATCGCAGCTTTCCTGTCTGACTTGTCTGCGATGTAGTTCCTATTCACTCACTCGCCAGGCTTTCTCTTCCACACGCTCGTTCATTTGCTTGCTCGCTGCCCAGCACTGACCCTACTCGACAACTAGTGACCAAGTCACCAGCTCCAACAAGAAAAGAAACGCTTCGTCTGAATGTCCGCAGCGTTTCTCTGTCGCGCATTGTGTATTGATAGAAAGAAAAACGAAAAAATGTTCTTGACTTCTCGGCATGTCACTATCGTTGCCACGCCGGCCGTGCAGACGTACAGGCGTCTCGGCGTGTTTGTTGAGAGGCAGTCCTTCGAAAAGTCGCCAAGACTTGGCACTGCACTGCACATGCTCACTCCAGACACACACACAAAGCGCACGAACAAGCGGATGCTTGTAATGCAGGAGTTGCATCTTGTCAAAGCGCGTCAGCTTTGGTTGGCAATTGCGTTTGCTGATAAATGCAGCCATCTCTTCATCGCTCCTCTTCTCCACCGCAGCGTGAGTCCTCCTCACTGGGAAACCACAATCGATCGGCTCTTAAAGCTTCAAGTGCAATCGCTCCTTCTCAGTCTTTTTGGGTTACACTTATTTTGCATAAAGACCCTTATTTTCGCGAAATGCGTTCTTTGCAGCATATTTGTGTTGCAGGAGATGCTCTCGGTGCCA
Organism: Globisporangium recalcitrans; assembly: GCA_023333815.1. Lineage (NCBI taxonomy): Eukaryota > Oomycota > Peronosporomycetes > Pythiales > Pythiaceae > Globisporangium > Globisporangium recalcitrans. The sequence goes on from JAASFO010000149.1 coordinate 6,622, forward strand.
TTGCGATGCGGACACCTTTTGTTGGAAGAGGGACCGCACGCGCGATAGTGGAGAGCTTTGGCATTTTGGCGTGCCATCCTCACCAAGGACAGTTTGATTTGCAAACATCCCTCCGTCTTGCTTCAGTCTAGCCAAAGACTAACATGCGAGGTTACCTAAAACGCAGCAGCGGCACACGCGATCAGTGTTTATGGAACCAGTTGACAGCAAGCGCCACCATCCGCAACCTGCAACCAGCGCGCGGCTGTCACACGTCCCAAGTGATCAATCTGTCAAGATGAAGGAGGCAGATGGCGCTGCTGTGCCAGACTAGGGCCAGCTGAGAGGCAGAGTCGATCCATGGAAAACCGCACTTGCTTGCCTCTTGCCGCCGTTTTTATTCGGGCTTGCAAGTCAGGTTTACAACAACAATAGACTTTCGCACACACTGGCAAGTGAGCTTGACAAACGAGAGCTATGAAGGAGTATTGCGCGTGACATAATGCGCGGGAGGATCAGCACAGTGGACTCGTGCTGTCTGGCCACGGTTGACAAGCAAGCAAATCACGTGCACGTGCGCAGAGCTGGAATAGCCCGCTGCCGTTGCATGCGAGTTGGAAACGAGTGCCACCATTGCCGCTCAATGGCATTCCACATTTCGTTCCTTCATCAGACGACAATCGTCCAAAGTCATTTAAGGCCAGACTTGCTGTTGTTCATCATGTCTCTCTCTCTCTCACACTTCTGACCACTGCCAGTGCACAGATCAACAAGAGAGGGTCACGAAGATCCGGCTAAAAATTAGTCGGAAATTAGAACCTGCACTCAAAAACGAATTTCGCTGAGAAAAAAGTGTAAAACTTTCGTCACTTTCTTTTCAGCAAAGTTCGATCCGAGATCTAAGATAAAACACAGCCACTCGAAAAGCAAACACGAACGTGGCCGCTCAAGCGATCGCCTTCGCTTCGTGTGAAGAAGAGAGAACAAAGCGACGCAAGGCATGAAAAATGAGGATGCGGTGGCGACGGATGGCTTCGTGAGTGGAAATGTTCGCAAATGCATTTCTCAAGCCTTCTTGTTTGCAGCTTCAAGGTGACGACGCGCTTTTCGTTCTCTCATTTTCAAATGTCTTTTTAGCACTCAGTTGGTTGTTAATTTGCAAAATTGCAGAGCTCTCGATAACTCAAAAGTGCGAAATAAGTTCAGAATCGATTCAGCGAACCTGCACTAGTTTGTCGCAGAGACGGGGCGTAGTGTGGGGAATGTGGCAAGTGCGCTGCTGGAACGAAACGGCAAGAACCATCACTCCGGCGACCAGCACTCTGGCAGAACTGCAACATCGAGCCGAGCTGTTCAAGTTTCGGGAAAGCTGGAGTCGACAATTGTGGGGAGAGCTCACGGAGCGCAGCTCTGAGGAGTGCATTGTGAAATTGTCCATTGTCGGTTGTTTCTGCGGCGATCGCACGCGTGGGATGCATGCGGGTGCGATCCAGTTTCACAGCAGCGCAGTGAGGCGCGCGAGTGCATTGCCCACACGTCCAGCAGCACGCGCCTTCTTCTTGCATGAGGGTAAATTTGTTGCCCACCATATGAAGCAAAGAGGACACTCTTGTTGTACTGTAGTCCGAAAGTGGCACTTGGACGACCTCAGCGCTGGTGCCGCCACACAGCGCGTGAGCATCGAGAACTGCATGAGAACTGCTCAAATCTGCGATTGGGTCGTCGTCGCGAGAGGACCGAAATTGCTCTCGCACGGCCATTCGGTGCAACGCTCTTCACCGTCGGCAGCCTCCCTCCCAAGCGGACATGGAAATGAGCCTCGACAGATCAAGAAGAGGGAGGAGGAGATCTGGTCTGGGACCAGCGCGGCTATGCCACTCTCGGACAGCTGAACGCCAAGACGCAATGCGGACGCAATCCGTCGATGGTTGCGTGTCTGCAGAGAAACTCGTGGCGGCCAGCCGACCTGCACGACGGTGATGTGTGGGCAGTCAGAAGCGCGTTTGATGGCGTGAGTGACCATCAAAGCGGACACATCGCTTGGTCGCATCATTTGGTTCTTCACACGAGCTTCGGAAGGACGGCTGTCACTGCTGGTAGTTTCTTCGTGTTTGCTGTCCCTATTTGGACAGCAGATGCATACACAGCGATATGGAGCTATTGCGTGTGGTTTACCAATGGCTCACAACGCAGTGGAGGGCAACAATGGGGACAAGCTCCATTTCCATCGCTCCATTCGTTCTCCCAATCAATCCAGTCTGTGTGGTGTGATGTGGCGAACATCACCCCGCCAGAACTGATTTTCACCCTCTGCAACTAAGTTATCACCCTAAAAGATTCAGAAGCTCAGGCAAAAACTGAGTTTTCAAGTTTTTGAGAGTGCGGCAAAACTGATTTGGGAACGAAAAGAGAGGTTTGATTCAGCAGTTTGTGATAGTGGAGATCACTTTCCACCTGCTTTATGAGCTCGCGCCATATACTTTGCGCGCTCCAAACCAGCCGCAAATGCACTGAATGCCGGCTGATAACTGACTGCTGCTGCAGCGCTCAAGCAAAGGGGATCTCCGAGTCCGGCTCTGGATGCTGCACAAGTGCGCTTTCTGTTGTCTGTGGACTGAGGCATTTTCGAATTCCCCAGTGGTGCGTGAACTGCTCACGACACAATTGCGCGCAAAGCGACACAGCTCCCCTCCCTCCCATGGCGATCACGAAGCGAGTGCAGACGCAGCTCTCAAACGTGCTCCCCAGCGAGCCACGGGCGACACTTCCGAGCAGATCCAACCAGAGCAATCCTCAGGCTGAACTGGTGCCAGCCGCACTTGCACCTCCACCAGCAGACACCGTCGCTTCAACTACCACCAGCAGCAGCAACACTGCAACAGCGACGCAAGAACATAACAGCACTCACCAGAGGTGCGATGCCAACTGCAGCAGCAAAGGCAAGACGTGGACGCCGGCGGAGCACGAGCGCTTCGTGCAGGCGCTGCAGCTTTTCCCCGCTGATCCCTGGAAGGCGATCGCAGCGGTCGTGGGCACCAAGACGTCTCGACAGACCATGACACACGCGCAAAAGTGCCGACAGAAGCTCGAGCGCCGCCAGCGAGGACTCAAGATCCAGACCCGCAGGTTGGTGGAGAGTCGCCAGCAACAGCAGCAACGGTTGTTCCCAAGCCGAGAAGAAGAAAGCTCTAACAGACTCCAGCCACTTCCAGTCTCCCAAGAATCACCCCATCGTGACGTCTCATCAATCGCTACCCAAGAGAACGCTCTAATGGATCGCTTTCTGGTGGTGGCGCATCCCGCGATTAACAGAGCTTCACGCGACGATGCTGGACAGATCCACGCAAAGTCCCACGTGACGTCAATGACGTCAACCGGTGCTGGTGCTGATGACGCGCGGCACCTGACACTCTCGTGGGGTGACGCGCACGGTCGAGCTCAAGAACAACAACAACACAGTCACGGCAGCATGGAGACAGTCTCGGACTTTGCAGTGCTCGGCGCGTTTGAGAGCACGCACTCGTCCAGCATGATGTGGGGCGAGGGCAGTCGCGTGTCGTCAATGGGTCTCCTCCTGCCAGTGATAGTGGACGCCGAAGAGCTCTGCGTGTTCTCGACTGAGGTGGTGGCCACGCTCACCGACAGCTTTTCCCACCACCAGCTGCGACCAGATACCTGAAAGAAGAGAGAGAGCAATGCAGTGCAATGAGCCATTGGGGAATATATTTATTTCACGCATCGATTTGGTAGAAATGCGTGGCAGGTGTATTTGTGAAGAAGCGACAGGCTGCAGCGCGTCACTTTCGTCATGCCAGCGCATCAAGTGGTTGAAGAACCAGTCGATGGCTACACCTGCACGCTAAAAAATCCACTGCAAGGGCAGAACTTTCTGTGTGGTGCTGCTGCTGAGTTTTGAGCGCGCGGCTCAGAAGGAGACAGCGCGTCAGCCAGCCAAACAGGCGAGATCCATCCATCTTCTGCTGTGAAGAGGTGCGAGCTGATTCGGGTACAGACTGTCACACACTTTTGCAGCACCAGCATATTCTATTCGCCAGTCTTCTCCTCCTGACATCCACACGCAAACAGGTTTCTGCTGCCTCTCCAGCAGCTCCGAATAGGCTATTTGAGAGCTCGTCCAGCCACTTTGTACCCACTCCGATGAACCTGTCTGCTCCTGATTGGGTGAAAACAATCGCCCAGCTGTCTGACGACTGTGCTGTGTGAGTGTTGGTCAGGGATCGCGCGCGAGAGTGTTGGTAGCGCGCGATCAGGAAAGCATGCGAGTGTGCAGGCGAGAAAAAGCGACTGAGCCTTCATTCCCGAATCTCTCGCCTCTCGCACAAGCACCCGCCAGCCTTCCTCCTCTCCGTCAAGCAGCGAGCTGCAGAAACAGCAGCCAGAATGACGATCTCCAAGCGCGTGCAGAAAGAACTCTTCTCGGCAGCCCCTGCCGGTGTGCTGCCTCCCCTCGCCGTCGTCGCAGCGCAGGCGTCGACCGCCAAGTCCGGCAGCAGCAAGCGCAGCAGCAACAACAAGGGTCCGAAGAAGTCCAAGTCCGAGCGCGCACTCGCCGCCGCGATCGCGCAGGAGAACAAGGGCAAGGCTTGGACCGACGAGGAGCACGAGCGCTTCCTCGAGGCGCTCAAGACGTACCCTTCGGGTCCGTGGAAGGCGATCGCGGACTTTGTCGGGACGAAGAACTCGCGCCAGACCATGACCCACGCGCAGAAGTACCGCCAGAAGCATGAGCGACGGGAGCGCGGGCTGCGCAATCGCAGCAAGCAGAGAAAGGCGGCGCGCGCCATGGTCTCGTCCTCGCGCTCCGCTGCAAAGACACGGAACCAGACGTCCGCAAAGCGAGCCAACAAGGAAGCCAATGAGGATGTCGTGATCCCATCCACGCCGCAGCAGAACGCCGCGAGTCCGTCGTCGGACTCCCCGCGCTCGGGCGAAGAGAGCGCCGCCGGGATGGGCGTCGCGTACCTCGAGCCCATGGCAGTCGACTCACTCATGGCGAGCGACACCGACAATGACGACAACGACGACGAAGAGGACGGCGCGAGCAGCTGGGACCAGCTCAAGATCTCGAGCATCTCGGAGATGTTCCAGGACTTTGAGCCGATGAACTTCCTGCCGACCATGTGGAGCACCAACTCGCTCGGCGACATCGAAGCGCTCGCCGCCGTGCACCCCGGCGCGTCGCTGGGGTCGAACGAGCTCTTCAGCGACAGCAACAGCAGCGCTCTCGGTGGCGCCATCAACACCAATCTCCTCAGTCTCTGGGGCTAATTTATCACCAAGAACAACATAATTAAAGGAGGAGAAGACAAGAAGTAGTGCACAGAGTATGTAAGAAGCAGATTTGTGTGGGGTCTGAGTAATTTATGCGTTGAAGAAGAGCAGCAAAGGACAAACAGTCAACATGTTAGAAAAGCAACAAGATGAATAAACACCAGCGTGCGTAGCGATTCGAATCGAAATCCCGTTTCCGTTTTTCTCCAGTCGAGTGCTGTGCGACGCATGTCAATTCAGCCCTTTCACAGGAAGAATGAGCAAGCACGTCAAGAAATGTTGACGAAAGGTGGTTTCTCTATTCATTCTCTCTCTAACACCAAGCGATGCGCAAGGCGTCCCAGCTGATCAGTTAATCCACGTCATCCACGCTCTCCTGTCGCGGTGGCTGCTGGAGCGTCTTCGAGCGCTTGGACATGAGGTACTCGGTCGACTCTCCACTCGCTCCCACACCCTCGCTCTCGTTCACAGCCGCTTCGGTTTGGTTGCTGGCACTCGCTCCATTCTGTAATTCTGCTGCCGCTGCTTCTTCGTCCGGTCCGCCCTGCCCAAACTCGTTCGTGCGCGTGACGTCCACTGGGTACTTCCAGCGCTGGTACAGGTAGATGAAGAAGATGAGGTCGTCGCGGAAGCAACTCAAACGGTGCATCCACGGCATCTTGATCACGAACGCGAAGAGATCGTCGATAAACGTGTTGAGCGACTTGTAGACCATCGCGCGCCACGGCAGGTGCGCCACGGACTTGAGCTTGTAGTTGATGTAGAGCTGCGGCGTCATCATGATGAACCCGAACGCGTACACGAAGCTCGTGAGGCTCGAGATGACCCACGAGTACCAGCCCTTGTGCACGCCGTACGTAAGCGTGTAGAACGCGTGTCCGACGATGAGCGGGTAGAGCACGAACGACAGGTGCGCCACGGCTACGCGGTCGTGCTCCGCCGTGGGCGAGTCGTTGTACGACTCCTCGCCTGAGATCACGATCTTGTTGTTCTCGTCGCGCGAGATGCGCACCGCCTTCTTGATCTTCCAAAAGTCGATCAGCAGCGAGATGAGCGAGCTCATGAGGATCATCCACGACGTGTCGTTGTCTAGCAGATACAAAAAGATCACGAGCTGGAAGAACGTGTTGAGCACGATCGTGCGCAGCGACAGTCCCGCGAGCGACTTCTGCTTGCGCCAGAAGCTCACGTCGTTCTTGAACGCCAAAAAGTCGAAGAGCGAGTGCAGCATCGACACGCAGACCGTGATCGCCAGCAAGTACGGGTTCGTCTCGATAAACATGGCTTTCATCTTGTCCGTGTCCTTCTTCGTGGACGTGCCGGTCTTCTGCTGGTTCTGGAAGTTCTGCTCCATCTGCGTGTACAGCGCGAACTTGTACAGGTGCAGCGGGTAGAACGAGAGCTCGAGCGGCAGCGCCGTGACCGAGTTGTTCACCGGCAGCAGGTGCTCTTCCAGGATCCAAAAGTCGTTCATATAGAGCACTGGCAGGTACAACTGCGACTCGTGGTCGATGTCCATACCTGTCGCGAGGAACGGCGGCGGCTTGAGCTTCGCAGAGTACACGGTCGAGTCATGCACGACGTTGATCGCGAGCGACGGCTTCCACATGGACACGTACGAGCTGGGGTCAATATCGGTGCCTGAGGCTACGACTGCTTCTTCCTCTTTCGCTTCGCTCTCGTCTTCCTTGAGCGAGTCCAACAGGTTGCGCTTCTTCGTGATCTGGTCGCGCGGACGGAACGTCGTGAGCTCGATCGTGCGGTAGATACTGCCCATGCGGTCGTACGCCGAGTCCTCCGGGTTGGGCGAGAACCCTTCCTTCGTGAGGAACACGTGCGCGTAGAGCGAGCCGTTCGTGAGCAAGTGGTCGTCCACCGTCACATTCAGGCGCTGCACCCACTGCCCTTCTTCGTTCTCCGGGTTGCCCGACGGGTGGTACTTGATTCCCTTCAGCCACCAGCGCAGCTGCTCCTGCTCGCGCTCCGACTTGAACTGGAACTGCTCGTCAGGGGACACGTACACGCGGAGACTGATCACGTCGCCGACCTGGAACGCGTTGCGGAACGTCTTGAGCGGCTGCGTGACAGCCTTGCCACCCTTACCACCTCCTCTCTGCTGCACCTGCTCCTGGCTGTGCTGCTGCAGGTTGAGCGCATCGCTGACGTCACCGAGCGTGCGCGTGTCTGTCGCCGTGGCAGCAGCGGTGGCGGCGTCGCCGATCGGGTCGGCAGTGGGCGGGTTCATGGCTTCACGGAGCTTCGTGAGCGGGCCGCCGCCGCCCGTGAACGTCTGGATGAGGTACCAGAAGAGGATCATGCGCAGGAACGGGAACATGCGGTCGAAGAGCGTCTGCGGCGCCGCGGGCTCCTCGCCATTTGCAGGCGCTGCTGCCGGCTGCTGCTGTGTCATTCCCTTCGCTTCTCTTCTCGTTTCACTTGGTGTCGTTGACGCAGAAAGGAAAGTGCGCACAGGTCAAAATGAGAAAGGGGAGGGAATGTGAAACTTTCGTTTGCGCATTTTGATTGGCTGGAAAAGAATGGAGCGATATTTTCAGCGAATGAACAGACGGTTGCATGGGATGGGTCTCTTTTGAGATCCGAGTAAGTGCGAATTCGTGAAACGTTTTTGATTGCTGCCACCATTCAATCAATCAAATACACAACCAAGCAAGAGCCAAGAGCTGCGTGAGTTCGAGAGCGCGCGTGACACCATGGCGGACGACGAAGTGCGCGCGACAGCAGCAGGAGCAGGAGCAGCAGAGCAGGAGCTCAAGCAGAAAGATGCGGTTGCGACGGTCCGACGCTCCAAGCTCGACCTCTCGCGCGAGAAGATGGAAGCGTTCAAGAAGCGCGTCGAGAAGCGCGGCGTCGTGCGTGCTTTGAATCGCTAGCTACGATCGCGCGTATCTCGAAGAGCTTGGGCGACTCATGCGTGTGCTTGTGCTGCTTACATGTGATGCAGGTCTACATCAGCCGCGTGCCGCCGTTCATGAAGCCGGAGAAGGTCAAGCACCTGCTGGGCAAGTACGGCGACATCAACCGCATCTACCTCGTGCCAGAGGACAAGACGAACCACAAGAAGCGCGTGTCGGCCGGCGGCAACCGCAAGCAGAGCTACACCGAGGGCTGGATCGAGTTCGAGGACAAGAAAGTGGCCAAGCAGGTCGCGAAAGTGCTCAACACGCGCCAGATCGGCGGTCGCAAGCGCGACTACTACCACGACGACATCTGGAACCTCAAGTACCTCAAGGGCTTCAAGTGGGACCACCTGACCGAGAAGATCGGTGCGAATAGCATTCGTTGCAGTTATGTGCGTGTACGCCAGGGTCTGACTTTGTTCTCTCTGTGTTGTGTTTTGCAGCGTACGAGAACCGCATCCGCGACCAGAAGCTGCGCATGGAGATCGCGCAGGCGAAGAAGGAGAACGAGGCGTACCTGGACAAGGTGGAGCAGTCGAAGAAGTTCGAGAAGATGGAGGAGCGCAAGCACGGCAGTGGTGGTGGCGGCAAAGACCCCAGCAGCAGCAGCCGCGACGAGCAGCAGCAGCAGATCCGCCGCTCGTTTGTGCAGAAGGCGCCGACGAGCAGCAAGCAGCAGAGCTCTCTGGGCGACGGCGACAAGCTGCTGGAGAAAGTGTTTGCGGCCAGCAAGAAGCGAAAGGTTAATGAATAGAGGAACAAGAATGCAGCATGCTTGTAGAAGAGACAGCCGAGGAGTGCTTTTGGTTTGGTGTTTGGTGAGATTCATGCTTGGGTTATTGCGAAGATGATGTCGTTCGTTCGCTGCATGATCGCTCCGTCATTTTTGCCACACGCATACACATACTTTCAGGGTCCTAGGCGCTTCGTTGTCTTACAACTCTTCCTTGACCGAATCGAGCGGAATAACGACCGTCTGCGACGTGCCGTCCTCCGCCTTGCCGGAGAACTCGAGCACCACGCGGTCGCCATCCTTGAGCGTCCACTTGTGGTTGTCGAACGTCGTGTAGAGCGCCTTGCCGTGCGGCTCGATGCTCGTCATAAGCGTGCTCGACCAGTACAGGTCGATCTTCTTGTCGGTCGGGTTCTGGAACGTCACGCTGAACTCCTTGGACGCGCCGTGGGACTCGTCGAGGCCGTAGCGGCGCTTGTTCCACACCCACAGGTTCGCTCCCCACTTCGTGCCGTCGAGCACGGGACACCCGCCATGCAGCGACATCGGGTCGAGCTCGCCGTTCGGCTTCTGGCTGTAGAACAGCACCGCGTGGCCCTTGCGCGGGTACGACGCCAGCTTGGTCGAGCACTTCTGCACCATGTCGATCTCCCACGAGCCTTTCTCGAAGAGCGACGAGCCGAGCTCCTGGTTCTCCTTCACGTTCGCAGGGTGGTCGTACTCGCTCGGGATGCCCTCGGGCATCGTCGCTTTCGGGAACACGGTCTGTCCGCCCCGCGTGACGTTCGACAGGTACAGGAACATGGTCGCGAAGCGGTTCGAGCCGCCGCGGGACGGATCCCAGTTCCACGTCGACGTCGTGTGCTTGTCAAAGTAGTCGTTGTGCGCAATGTACGCCTGCTTCTGCTTGTAGCGCAGCAGCTGGAGCCCGTCGCACATGTCGTCCTGGAACTCGCCGACCGACAACACGTCAAACACGCGCTTGCGGATCGTCACGGCGGTCTCCGACACCTGGTCGAACGCGTTCTCGCTCGTGCGGTGCTGGGACACCTGCTTCTTGCCGTTCTGGTGACCCACGTGCGACTGCTGCAGACGGTTGTGCTCGTCGTCGATCTCCGAGATGCGCTTGATGAGCTTGTCCGCCTCTTCGTAGCTGAAAAAGTTGTGCACGTGGAACGTGCGCGGCGACTCGGTGAACGACTCGAGGATCACGGGCTTCTCCGTCGGACTCTCCTTCGACGTCAGGTACACGCGGTGGCCGAGCTTCACGAACGGGAACATGAACAGCAACCCCGGCGCGACGACGTACACGCGGTCGCCCTGCTTGATGTCCTGGTACGACTCCAAGAGCTTGCCGTTGCCGTTGTACACGCGGTCGGCGACGACCGAGACGGTGTCAGCGGCGGCGGCTTCGTCGTCCGCCTGGATGCCCTCGACCTCGATGAACTGCGAAAAGTACTCGGCGAGCTCGCGGCCGTTCTTGCCCTGCAGCAGGTCCGCGCCGACCTGCATCTGCACGCCGCCCGTCGAGTAGCCGTTCTTGTAGAGCGTGACGTTCTTGAGCGGCGCCGAGCCGGACTCGAGCTCGCTCAGCGACCGGTGCGCGTACGTGAGCTGGAAGTTCTCGCTGAGCTGTCCCCAGTAGACGTACACGAGCGACAGCAGCACGCAGAACGTGAGGTAGCCGCCGATCTTGCCGCCCTTGCCCATGGTGACTGGTCGTTAGATAGCTGCTCAGTGGTTTCTGGAGCTTGTGGCGTGCGTGTGGAGGATCCGAGAATGAAGAAGAGGGAAAAGTTGGAGTGTGGCGTGCTGGACATCTTCAAGTCAGAATAAATAGCGCCTTCTCAACGTGCGCTTAACACCCGCTAACCTTCCTTGCTTTGTGATAGAATGGGACGGCAAATGGGTGCTAGCGGGCGTTAGAGGGCGTTCAACGGTCAGTCTGTCCGTGTTTTTGCAACAACCTCTCTCTTTTTTCACACAAACAACGAACAGATCGTGCAAATGCGAAAACCCCATGTTCGTCCTCTTCACATGCGCATCACTTCCGCGTGAAACAAAGTGGTGGTGCTTCACACAGCAAAGATCAGGATGAAGCAGTCAGTAGACGAACGAACTGGACACAAACACCAATGCTCACGGCGTTCATGACAGAAACACAGCTATTTTGTTTGGGTTACCATTGCTCTTCTATTCACAGACGCCATCCTCTCTCTCTCTCTCTTGCGAGGGAATGCTTCAATTCGCATTGCCAACCCACACACACGACGTCGGCATGAGCCATGAGCCAACAGCGAAAAGGGAGACACACACTGGACACCGCCGACCATTCTGTTGGCTTTTGCACAGCAGCAGCAGCAGACGCACAAAACGCACGCATGGATGGATGGTCAGAACGCCTTAGAAGAGGTGGCTCTTCACCAGCTTCTGGTACTTTTGGTACGCGAACGCGAGCGCGCCAGCGAGCACCACGAGCAGGAAGAAGAACGGCAGACGCCAGCTCGACTGCGCCACGAGCAGCTCGCCCTCGACCTTCGACGCGATCTTCTCGTGCACCTGGTTGCGCACGTCCGCCATCTTCTGGCCGATCTTGCTCTCGAGCATCTCGTTCATGCGGTCCGTGAGCGCCTGGATCTTCTTCTGGTTCTCGTGCTCCTTCCCCTTGAGCTTCGACACCGTGTTGTCCGTCTGCTCCTTGAGCTCCTCGAACCAGTGCTCCGTCTCCACGTGGAAGTTCTTCATGAACTTTTGCAGAATCGAGATCTTGCAGCTCTGGTCGCACACCGCGTTGTTCACAAGCGACTCAAACTCCTTCGAGTAGTTGTGCGTCCACACGTCGGCGTCCGCCTGCGCCACGCCGTAGTCGTCCAGGTTGTCGAACGACTTGACCGAGATGATGTCGTGGTTGTCCGCGAGCGCGCCTGTGGACGCCGTGATGCCGAACGTCGCGCGGCGCAGCCAGTCGTGCGAGAACGGCAGCGTGCCGCTGTAGCATTCGGTCCACGAGCCCTGGTTCGCTGGATCGACCTCCAGCGTCAGCTTGCTGCCATCGATCTTGATGCGCAGTCGCGACGAGCTGTACACCGGGTCGAACGACGCGCTCTTCGAGTGGTAGCGGAACGCGGCGTCGCAGCCGATCTTGGTCTCGTCGTTGAGCGTGTCCAGGTTCTTCGTGCCGTCGTTGATCTGCACGGTCACGTCCTTGTGTCCGCCGCGGTGCTCGACGTTCTTGAACGTGTCCAGAATGATGCCCACGCCGTAGAAGTGGTCCGTGAAGCCGTGGTTGTCGCCGTTCAAGTAGCGTCCCTCGTGCGTGAGCCAGATGCCGATGCCGTCGCCGAACCACTTCTTGCCCTGTCCGTGGATGCGGTACGTGATCACCGACACGAACTGGTCCTTGTTGATGACCTGGCGGCTCCAGATGTTGCCGCGCTTGCTCTGGCGGTCGGGTGTGAGGCGCACAAAGTTCTTCTTCACGTCCGCGGACCCGCCGACCTCAAAGTCCTCGCTGAGCACGCGCTTGCCGTCCGTGTTGACCTGGTCGAACGGCTCCTTGAACGTCATGTAGTCCATCGGGTCGGCCGCCACGCACTTGAGCGCGCACAGCGCCAGCGCGAGCAGCGTCTTCGCCAGCATCGTGAAGAGGTGGAAGGGCGGGTGGAGGAGGGCTTGCTGCTGGTGCAGACAGATAGACAGGGGGATCTGGCGCGCGCGCACACACACAGAGACACAGACAGACTCACGTGGACGACTGCGCTGTTTGCTTCCTGGTTCGAAATGAAAGATGACGCGGAGGAAGATTGACTCGAGCCTATGAAAGAGCATGCTGCGCAGTGATACTCCGTTTGGAGGGCTGGAGGTGTGACTGAATGCCACGTAGTTGAACAACACGCGTGGACCACACAAAGCCATTTCTATCACTCTACGCTAAAAGTGTACGCATCCCATAGCCTATGGCTGTTTCCACACTCTCGCAGTATAGAAATCTACCCTGAGAGCATAAATCGTGCGTTTGAGGACATAAACAGGGCTTCCAGTCTTCCCCCTACCATTCACACCCTTCAAGCAGAAAATGTATAGGAAAGGGGGTGGATGTCCTTTTTCTGGAATCTTGTCCCTCTTTTCTCATCCATAATCTCCCTTTTCGGAACTAAAAACCCCACTACTGTAGATAAATCGGATCACACATTAAATGCCTGCAGCTTGTCAACGCAAAAAACAACTGAGTGACTCTCTGTGAACGAGTCGCGCGCGCATCTGTGAACATCCCAACTCAACTCAAAACCTAAAGCTTACAGCAGGTGCGACTTCATGAGCGCCTGGTACTTGCGGTAGACGAAGAAGCCGCCCACGCCCAGACCCAGCACCAGCAGCGAGAACGGCGTCTTCCAGCCACCGCCACCCACCAGGTTCGGGTTCTCGTTCAGCTGCTTCGTGATCTTGTAGTCCATGGCGGCGCCAATGTTCTCGTGGGTCGCGTCCAGCGTCGCGTCGATGTCCTTGTTCAGCTTCGCCTCGATCTCCGCCACGCGGCGCTCGTTCTCCTTCTCCTGGTTCTTGAGCTTGCTCACCGTGTTCTCGGTCTTCTCCTTCAGGTCCGAGAACCGGTGCTCGGCCTCGACGCGGAAGTTCGCGATCTCCTTCTGCAGCACCGCGATGAGGCAGTCCGAGCCGCAGTTCGGCGAGTCCATCCATTTCTTGTAGTCCTTCGAGACCGTGTGCATGATCGCCTCCGAGTCGATCATGCCGGTCTCGTTGTCCGTGAAGTCCGTGAACGCTTCAAAGCGGATCACGTCGTGGTTGTCGGCCAGTGCACCCGTGGCGCCGGTGATGCCAATCGTCGCCGACTCGAGCCAGTTCTCGCCGAACGGCAGGGTCACTTCGTGGCACGCGACCCATCGCCCGTTCGACGTCGCGTCGATCTCCACCGCGAGCTGGCGCTTGCTGATCTTCACCTTCAAGCGCGACATGCTGTGCACAGGATCGAACGCCGCCGCCTGCTCGTGGTAGCGGATCTCAGCATCGCAGCCGATGCGCGCGTCGTCGTTGATCCTGTCGATGTTCTTGCTGCCGTCGTTGATCTGGATGCTGACGTCCTTGTGGCCGCCCTTGTGCTCCGGGTTCACGAACGTGTCGACCACGATGCCGACGCCCGTGAAGCTGTCGGTGAAGCCGTGGTTCACGCCCGAGGCGAAGCTCTTGTGGTTCGTGAGCCAGAGTCCGATGCCATCGCCAAACCAGCGCTTGCCGAGCCCCGAGATGCGGAACGTCAGAATCGCCGAGAACTCGTCACGACCCACGGGCTGCGTCTGCCACAGGTACCCCTTCTTGCTCTGTCGGTCCGTCGTGAGGCGCACAAAGTGCTTCTTCGCGTCGGCGCTACCGCCGTACGTCCACGTGTCGTTGACGATGCGGCGTCCAGCGCTGTCCACGCGCTCGAACGGCGGCTTGAACGAGATCTCGTCGATGCGCGTGGCGCGCACGGTCGTCGGCAGGATGCTCATGAGCGCCGCGCACACACAGAGGAGCGCGAGCAGTCCGCAGCGAACGCCCTTCATGCTGATAGATGGACGAGGAGCTGGTCTATTTCTTCTGCTTCTGCTGCTGATTGATTGATCGTTTGAGTTGAGGAGGGATTGACGTGGAGCAAGCTGGCTCAGACCCTCTTGAAAGCGATGCTTTTGAAGAGCCGTGTTTGAAAGGGTGAGCAAACAGTCACCCTCTCTATAAGTTCGATTTCCAAACAGCCTCGTATAAAAACGAACCTCACGCAAGGTTTTAGGGTTCTATTACACTCAGAAACCTCACTCCAGCTGCCACAGTCTCCAGTTTTTTCGAGCCATTTGCTGCCTGAAAGCTGGAATCTCTTTGGGTATACACTGCGATCATTTGCTATACAGCAGTCACAGATTCCGATTTTTGATCAGAGAGAGTGCTGCACAAATAGCAAAAACTCACAAATTGTGGGTTCCATCGAAAATGAAAATAGTGTTTCTTGTCGGAGCAGTTCTGCTCCGTTATTGCAGCACTCCTACTACTTCGATGACAGATAACGCGCGCTTTTGACAAGCAATGCGCACCAAACAGCACATCCAGCGCGAGCGAAGATAAGTACTGTCACTCGTCTCAACGCAAATGCTGCATCCAAATCCACTCGCAAACGACGCTGGCGTGAGTGCAAATGACTGGCGTGGATTTGCTGTGAGATTTGCTCGTTTGCGCCAAGACGCGTTTGACACTCAGTCAAAGACAGCGAACGAAGTTGTGTGTCAAAGGAGAGGAATGCAGATAGAGCCACAGTCTGTGATCCCTTGCTAGTGATGGAGAGTTCTACTCGCCTCTTCCCTTCACTGCAAACAAGAGGTATTAATAGTATGTAGATCTCGGTGGCAAGGGTCTGCTGCAGTCATCATCAGTCCAGCTGTTGGCGAGCGCAGAGGAGGTGTGAGCGAGCTTGATTGGTAGGATACGAAGACATGAGCGATCGAGGTGTGTGAGGTGGCGCAGAGAGTCAAGTCTTGGGGCGTCGGGATTGATGAACTGAAGACATCTGAGCAGTGGCAGTAAGCACTGTGCTGCGAAAGGGTCTAAATTCTCATTGTTGGCGAAAGGCAGAGCTTGATGATGGAGGATGGGAGAGTGCAGTCAGGTTGTGCCTTCGAATGCTTTTCTTCCACAAGTCAGAGGAGCTCTGCGCTGTGGTTGTATCCTTTTCAAATTTCATCTGTGTCGTCTCAGCAAAAAACCTCGTGGCGGTCAACATAACGGATCTCTAAACCTCGAAAGCAAGGTTTATTGCCTCAGTTTCTGTGTCGTTTGAGACTGACATACAAACCTCTCTGTGTCATGATGATGGTCCTTTTGCAGAAACATTACACACAAAGAGCGCGATGAAGAAGCACAGGGAAAGGAGCGGCGCCTCAAGTCACTGAAAGCGAGAGCAGACACCATTCGCATTCGTATTCGCATTCGTTCGGAGCATCACCCGAGCATTCGCATTCGCTTGGAGCGTCATCCGAGCATTCCGAGTGATCGTGCTGGTTCGAAAGTGAGTCTAGAGCTCAGGCAAAAACTGGTCCTGTACTGACGTGATGATGGAGACGAGGACGACTGGAGTCAAAGTGAGGAAGTTGCCTCCTCTCTTTTCTCAACACTCTACAGTCGACCATTGAGCAGGTGCGAGGTCGAGTAATTCCTCAAGCGATAGCAAGTACGCACTGCATTATGGAAAAGAGAGCTGCTGGATCGATGAATGATCTGGCAGATACGCACTGTTTCTAAACACGCAGCCTGTGTCAAAGTGCGCACTTGACTCGTAGCTCAGTGTAGTGCTTGTGGTTGGCAGAAAACGAAGTTTGGGTCAAGGTTTTTGGATGTTAAACCTCGCTGCACGCACGAGGTTTTTCTGGTGTGGGTTGGGGGCGGGCAAACTTCTTGAGCAGGCTGCGAAAGCCCAAAAAGTGCGCTAAGAAGCAAAGCAAGTGCGGTGCTGAAGCAGAAGAAGAAGAAGAAGAAGAAGACGACGGAAGGTGTGTGTGTGAGAGAGAGAGAGAATGAGAGAGGTCCCTCCCCCAGACCATAGCGACACATGACGTCTGTCACGTGCTAACGCGTGTCTTCTCTCTGTGTGTACGTGTGCTTATGTGTGCGTCCAGCAGGTCTCGTCCCCACGATCTCTTCCACCCGCGTCGTTGGAGAACCAACTGCTTCCTTCCTTCTACGAGTGTTCCAAGCCTCTCGCTCTCTCAAAGCAAATCCCTCTGGTTCGTGTTATAAGCCGATCTCTCCTCCCTCCTCTAGTGTCGTCACGTCTACACGCATGTATGTAGTTGAGCTCGAGCTCTCCTTCTCTCTCTCTCCCTTCGATGAGCACTGACATTCTGTCCGGTGTGTTGCGTGGGTGAACAAATACAGTGTGAGAAAGGAACGACGACCAGCGAGTAGGATAACAGCAACAGCGATACCAACACAGGCGCGATGGAGTACGAAGTGCTGTGGGGCGATGGTCCGCTCGGACTCACGCTGCGTCCCGATCTAGGCGAAGACATGCCGCCGGTGGTCGGACGCATCACGCGAATGGACTCGGCGGCGGCGCTCGCGAAGGTCGCTGTCGGCCACATGCTCGTGAGCATCAATGGCGTGGACACTGCGCGACAGGGATACGACCACGTGGTCGGCATGCTGCAGAAGATCTCTCGACCGGCAACGCTGCGCTTCCGTGTGCCTCGAGCTTTTGCAGGACCGCCCGGGTTGAACAGCTTCAGCAGCGGC
The DNA here is from genome assembly GCA_023333815.1 of Globisporangium recalcitrans. Lineage (NCBI taxonomy): Eukaryota > Oomycota > Peronosporomycetes > Pythiales > Pythiaceae > Globisporangium > Globisporangium recalcitrans. The sequence continues at coordinate 23,818 of JAASFO010000149.1, forward strand.
GGCATGCCGAGTCTCCCGATGGCGCCAGGATTTCGATCCCACTCGCGCACTTCCGACCGAAACTCGGCGATATCGTCGATCTCAGATCCTGGCATGCGCACTTCTTCGCGCGAGCAGTACACGGTTGTGTGGACAGAAGGACCGCTCGGTATGATCCTGCAGCCAGACAAAGACGATTGCCACGTGCCGTGCATCCGCAAGATCACGGGCAAAGGAGTAGGGACAGGCATGGAGCGCGCGTCGGTCGGCGACATCTTGGTGGCAGTGAACGGACAGGAGACTAAATCGCTTGGCTTTCGCAGCACGATCTCGCTCCTGAAGACGATCCGGAAACCTGCCGTGCTCAAGTTCAAACGCATGCGCCGTACGCTCGCGAGAACGCCCTCGTACAGAGACCAACCGAGTCCAGCTCCGCCCGTTCCAGCCGCGTTTGCGAATGATATCAACGTGTACGACATTGTGTGGAGAGAGGGTGATCTGGGTCTGAAGCTCAAGCCTGGTCGTCACGATGTGCCGGTGTTGAGTAAGCTGACGGGGAAAGGCAACGCAAGTGGGCTTCAGTTTGCGAGCATTGGCGACGAACTGGTGTCGGTGAATGGAAGTCCTGTGGAGGGTGAGGCGTACCAAGACACGCTACGTATGCTGAAGCACTCGCCGAAACCCGCTGTGCTGCGATTCCGACGCGTGGCGTCTCGCGTATCGGTGGCGTCGGACCCTGGCTTTTCAAGAGACACGGACAACGGTCGACGAGGACCTCACAAGCCGGTGTATGCGATGGATCCGCCGAGACGAGAACCGGAGGTGCGAAAGAAGAAGAAGAAAATCCCTCTCGATGTCGCGAAAGAGCTCGTCGCGGCATCGCTTGGCGTGGACGGGAACGTTGCTATTTTCGCGGGCATGCCGATTCAGTTGATCGAAGAAGGAACGCCGCAGGCGCATTTGCTGCGCAAAGAGGCGAAGATCTGCATCATGGGAGGAATGCGACCGCTCGGCGGTGGCGCCGTAGCAGCTGAGCGACGGGACGGAACTCCCCCTGTGTCGTCAAACGTGGCTGCGAAGGAGTCTCTCTTGCGAGCCGAACAAGAAGCCCGCGTGTTGCAGGAGGCGCTCGAAAAGGTGAAGAATCAAGCGAAGAAGTACGAGGAGATTCTGGGAACCCAGAAACGAGAGCATCTGCTGGCGTCCGCGATTCGCAACAAATCGGAAGAAGTGGTTGGGCGTCAGAACAACATGATCGCAGAGCTCGCGACCGTCATTTCGGGCTACCGACGCGAGTCGTACACGGAGCTTGAAGTCGTTCCTGTTGTTCTCGACGAGAAGGACCACCAGTCGCTGATGGATGATCTGGAGAATGTCATGAACATCCCAGTCGTGGTGCCTGCTACCAAGTACTGTGCGGACTGTGGTGCGACCGAGACGGAGTCGCAGTTGGATCTGGACGACGATGGGCAGTATTACTGCAAAGACTGCTGGGAGAAGTTCCTCAACACCGGAGAGAGCCATTCTGCTGCAGTTGTGGGAGCCGCACCTCCAGCAGCAGCACCTGCAGTGGAGGAGGTTGTTCCACCTCCGACGCCTCAACTGCCAGAACCGGAAGCTCCTCCTCGCTCGGTGACACGGATGAAATCGGAGAACAAGGCGCTCGAGGAGAAGAATGCGCGTCTGGAAGCAGAGAAGAAGCTGATGGAGCTCAAGGACCTCCGCAATTCTGGCACCATTCCTCATATGGACCGCCAGCCGAGCATGACTGCCGTGGACAGAAACAAGCGCGACCGCCGCGGTCTGGAAGAGTTTGCTCGAGCGCTGAGAGAAGAAGAGGAACGTGCGCGTGCGGACGGCAATGTGGTGCTGGCGAAGAAGCTGAGTGCGCAGATTTCCCGCATCGAATCAGACGCTGGTCTCAGTCCAACGTCGAGCGCGCCTACCGAGCACAGCGTTTCATCTCCGCTGTCTAATATGGGCGACGTCGCGGATGCGATTGAGCCCGAATTTGGTGGTTTGTACCGCAATGGCCACAGCAACAGCCCGCAGGGCATTGTTCGATCGACATCTGGCACACATAATGCGCCAACTTCTGTGGGATCGCTGAAGCGCGGTGCGAGTGTGGATGGTGCGACCATGATGGCAAGTATAAATGCGAACGCTCCGGTGCCGACTCACCCGCCGTCGCCACCGAAGGCGGCACCAGTGCCAGCCCCAGCGAACGATTATGACGATGTGAACTCGGACGAAGAAGCGGACGACCAAGTGGACCTGAGCGACCAGGACGAAGGTGGCGACACGTTCCTGCGGGAAGTGGAGGAGAAGAACTTTGCACTGGCGCGGCAGCTCGACGAAGCCCACAGCGTGGTTGAGCGTGCGCGCATGTCGATCATGCTGTCCGGCTCGGACGACGATGGCGGCGACGACTTCGGCTTGAGCGAAGAACAGATTAGTTTATTTAAGAAACTAACGAGCCAGGCAGACGAGCGCATGTCGACGGTCGACCGGCTGCACCCGGAGGACGAGTCGGACTCGGACTCGGAAGGATCTGAAATGGGCGGCGGCGACGACGACGACGACGAAGAAGAAGACGACGGCGTGTGGATCTAAGTAAGGCACCAAAGTGTTGTGTTGGGGATCGATCTCCTCTTGTCAGTAGATTTGTTTATTTCTCTCCTTAGATTTGTCTCCTCCCTCCGCCAGTCAGCCAGTCAGTCTCCTCGATGTCTTTTGGTCGCGCACGAACCCTCCAGAGCAACAAAAATCTGTATCAACCAACTCTCGTTTGCAGTCGCGAAAAATAAAACAATTTGTCAAGTCTGTCCGTCGTGAGCCTCTTGTGTGTTGTATTGCGTTTTGCTGGCGAGCTCTTCGACTTCACTCGCCTCAACTGGCACAGTCGCATCCGAGAAAATCTCACACAACGACACTCATCGGCAGTCTCACTCAGTCGCTCTTGAGTCCCAAGTGGGTTCTGCAGTGTGCCACTGACATGGTCCCTTCCCTCCCTCCACACGCCGCCACATCGAGAGCGAGAAGTCTGCGGATAAATACAGAAACCCCAACAAGTCGCCAGGCAAACTCATGTGAAGAGTCACTCTCTTAATCAAGCCACCAGAGGCTTGCTTTGCATCGGTCCTCCCGCATCACCACACAGCACAGTGCCGCATCTGCGACACAAGCGAAGAGAACCCGAACTGCTGGACATGGAGTCTGTGCTGGGGATCAGCAAGGAGCCCGCGTTCGACGACGACGCCGATGTGGACGTCTCGCGCCTGGTCGCCAAGGACCGCGACGCCATCATGGCGCGCGTCACGTCCGACGACAGCGCGCCACCAGACGCGTTCGCGCTCGCGCAGAACGAAATCCGCCGCGAGGTGAGCTCTACACTCTTTCCATAACGATCTCTGTACCGCTGAGAGTTTGGCTTCAACTCACACATGGCTGCCTCTTGATCCTGTCTTGCTTGTCTTGACTGAATACCAGATGATCGACCGCGGCATCCAGCCCAAGGACTTCTACAACGACGACGCCGCGCGGCTCCAGGAGGAGTTCAACCGTGAGCACGTCGCCGAGCGAGAGGCGCGCATGCAGCAGCGCGCAGCTGCTCGCCACCGAGAAGGAGCGGGAGCGCCAGCGCCAGCTCAAGATGGAGGAGGACCGGTTGCGTCAGCTCGCCGCGAGGATAGCCGCCGAGTTCGCCGTGCGCGCCGAGCTCGAGAAGAAAAAGAAGAAGAAGAAGAGAGCTTAGCGCTCGTCCTTCTACGCAGCTCCACTCTGTGGCACTGGGTTGGTTTGCAGATCACATCTGCGATTGCGGTCTCCGAGGCTTTAACGGACTTTTGCTGGTGCTTGCACTTGTTGTGCTGCTCTTCTTCTTTGTGGGACTCGCTGGCGCGCTCTTGCTCTTGCTCTTGCTCTTGCTCTTGTTGGTGCTGGTCGTCATCCCAGTCGTCCTCTTTGTCTTCGTCTTTGTGCCCTTGCGCATCGTTTTCCGCTTCTTCTTCAGCACCTTCTGGATGAAGCGGAAGAGGTTGAGCTCCCGCTGCCGCTGCCTGCGCGCATCTCGTCCAGCTGGTTGCTTCGGTCTTCGTCGATGCTCCGAAATAATTCACGAGCGACGCAGTCGCCAGCTCCATTCCCTTCAGCTCCTGCTGCTCCTTGGCGGTCGCCGCGTCCAGCTGGAGCATCTCGTCGTCGTAGCGCTCGAGAACCTCGTGGAGATCCGCCGCGACGCGCTGCTTGCGCTTGCGCTCGTCGGCTTCAAACTGCTTGTTCTCGTCCGAGACGCGCGTCTCCGTGCGGCTCACAGCCATGATCTTCTCGTTCGCAGCTGTTGCCTAAGCATTTCAGCACGCGCGCGGGTGAGACACCGCAGATGAAATTCAACAATGCCTGACAACTTCATAGAACTACTCACTCGACTTTCAAACGACGACAATGCGGCGTGAAGATCCTGCTCACGGCTCCTCTCTGCTGCGTATCCCTCAGCTGCTCGCGCAACCCGAGATGATCTTGGTGTGCTTGAGATCCATCGCGACGCGCGCGTCTCGCTCCTTCGTGAGCTCGAACAGCACCTGCTTGCGGTCGTCCTCCACTTCGCGCAGCCGCAGCTTGCTCTCGCACAGGTTCACAGCCGTGCACTCGTCCTGCTCCGCGCTCGTGCTGAAGACGTGGTCCACGCTGATGATGAGCTGCGTCCACGCGTGCGTGAACTTGGCGAAGTCCAGCGACACGCTCGTCGCCGTCGCCTTGCGCAGCGTGTCCCTCGCGGTCTTGTCGTGCTGGTGGGTAATTGCCCACAAAAGTAAGTCAGCCACATGTAGACAAACTCATACAGATCTCTCTCTCTCTCTCTTCGTGTCCAATCCAACTTCTCACCATGATGTACTGCAGCACTTTGTGCAAACTCTTTGGGAACGCGATCACTTCGTCGCTCGCCCAGCTGCCGCTTTCATCGATTTCGGGTCTCTCCTCGGCGACATTCTCTCGCGCGAATCTTGCATTCTCCAGCACGGACGCCTCGATCTCAAACTGAAACAATAGCAAACCCACGGAAACACATACAGAGGAGTCAGAGTCATATCACAATTCGCTTTGCGAGCGGTATTGTCTACCTATTTACTCACATGGCGCTCAAGCGCGTTGACGACTGCGTGCGAGAACTGGTGCTTGGCGTCCGCAAACGCACGGTGGTCGGCAGAGTCGGGGAGCGTGGCGATGAGCTCGAGCGCGTCGACCGTCTCTTCGAGCGCTGCCAGCACGTGGCTACTCTCGAGGTCCATCACTTTGTTCATCCTGTTGCGAGTGGGATGGCAGTCGACTGACTTGAGACCGGAAAGAATGAATGACCTTGGGCAGATAGCTGGCTTGGGTTGAGTCGACTCGAGCAAGTGAGCGAATGCGGTTGACATTCAAACTCGTCGACCAATTCAGCGTGTGTGTGTGAGCGAATGTCGGCTATTCATTTTGAGAGTGAGAGAGGCGCGATCCGTTTTCGTTCTTGCCGTTTGGGGTGGTGCGCATCCACTGTGGTGCCACACCTCTCTTAGCATCGAGACTTCTGTGTCGAAGCAGACTTTCCGCCTCGTGCGGCTCCACTTTTGCGCTGTCGACCATCTTCTTCGCTGTCACTACTGCTCTCATCGTCGTCGTCGTCGTCGTCACTGCCGCTCAAATCGTCACTCTCACTCTTGTCACCACCATGATCTTCCAGTTCATCATCCACGATCCCGAGCGCGATCTCCTCCTGCACCTGCTGGATGATGCGATCTACTGAACTCTGTCGACTGAAAGCCGCCGCCTCTCCTCCTCCTCCTCCTCCTCTCTCTTCCTCAGGCGAAGAAGAGTTCGAGTTCGAGCTCGGAAGACACCCTCGCAGTCGCTGGAACCGCTCTTCCAAGCTTTCAGCAGACGGGGTCGTGGATTTTTCATTCCGCAACGCCTGCAGTCGGAGTCGGAGGGCGTCCGGCGCGGGCTTGTGCTCGCGCTCCACTTCCTGCTGCGCGGCAAAGTTCTTCAATCGCTCGAGACGCTCATCCAGCTCATTTGCCGTTGTTGTTGCTGCTGAGCTGCTGCTGCTGCTGCTGGCGGTAGTGCCAGTTGCATTCGCTGTGCTTGGGATTCCACCAGCTGATACAGGCTGCTGTGGAGCGTCAGGGAAGCCCATCCCCGCGATCCCCATCAACAGAGACATTGTGGCATTTGGACGACTCTTCTTCTTCGCAAGCGCGTCCTCTAGCGTGCTGATCACATTCTGGATCTCCTGCCGTCGTTCCTGGAAGAGCTGCCGAGTGCGTTCGTCCGGAACAAGACGCGCTGCTCGCTCGAACCCCTGATCTGCTGCCTTGTACTTCTCCAACGCGCCTTCCATACTGATGGTACCGTGGTCGCCGTCCATCGACGCCTGCGCATCTGCGAGCGCCTCGAACGATTCTTCAATCAGCAGCTTGAGGTTCGTCGCCGCTGGGACGTCTCTGCTGTCAATGGATGGGACCACAACCTGAGACACAGACACAGGCACCGCGTACGGCACTTGCTCCTGAAGCACAGCAGTCGGCACTTGCGATTGCTCTTGCTGGTTGTTGACGAACGCTAAGATCAGATCGCGCGCGGACTCGGTGTCCACATAGAGGTCCAGTCGCGTCGTCTTTGCGGCGGTCTGGTACACCCACGACTTGCGGACTTCTTCCATCGACCGCACGTCCAGCAGCAGCTCTATGCATTGCACACATAGCGCATTAATAGACCGTCACATACATCAAGCAAGTCATCATCGTTCCTGCACGCACTCTGCTTGTTGGAGCTGTTGCTGGCTTCATCTGCGGATGCAATGCCCCGGAGCACGACGAAGAGAGCGCTTTCGAAGCGCAGCACCACCTGCGGCGTGGGGGAGAACTCGAGCAGCTCGCGCGAGAGCTCGAGGCGCTGCGCCTGCCACTTGGCGCTGTAGAAGAGCGACTTCTTCTCCAGCAGCACGAACGCGTCGCACGCCACCACGCGCTCACGAGGCTCCACGTCCATCTCTCTCTCTCTCTCTGCTTGTCTTCTTCTCCTCTTGCTCCAGCTGGACACCTGTCTTGGTTTCACTAAGCGAGTTCCCACTTTGAAGTTTGATAAAAAGGGAAATAAAGCTCAGAGCAGCAAACTTGAGAAAACTGAGAAATCAAGGCAACATTTGGATGACAATATGTTAGACAACCAAATTAGTAGATTGTATGCGTTTCTAAAAACACCGAATCTACTGATTTAGGTTTGACTTCTATTTTGGCCAATCACAGCCCCTTCTCATCGTCTGCTTGTGACTTTCTTTGGAAATAAACAGTGGATTAAGGCAAACGAGAGCGGACTATGGAAACTAGCGCAATCGCTGTGCACAGTGTCGGGTGTGCTGAGCTGACTTCAATCAAGGTGCAGATTGGCAGCACGACCCGATTATGTACGTCGAAAGTGCTTTGTTGTCAGCATGTGAACCAAGCTCCATTTGTTGCATGTCAGTTGATACCGAAGAGTGCACACTGTCAATAGGCAGTCCTGGTATCGGAGGGAGTAGGGTAGTGTCGCGTGCTTGACACACATGATGCGAGCTCAGAGCTCACTCTTAGTGAAAGCAAGTCATCCAACGGAAACCCTGCACTCGCAATCCACACACACGCCACATTCGCGCAGACAGACAAACAAGAAGACAGACAAGAGGGAGACGCGACTCGACTGAGAAGCAGCGCTCACAGCCAGCAGACACAGCACAGCGGCCGATTGCACAGGCAGACGCATGCGACGATGGGGGGCGACGACCCGCACTTCGACATGCAGGACTACCTGATCAACTGGAACGCCGGACCGTTCGGGCTCGTGCTGCGACCCGAACTCGGCTCCGACATGCCGCCGTGCGTGGCGCAGGTGCTCCCCGAGCAGTCGGTCGCCAAGCTCTCGGGTGTGCGCGCGGGCGACATGCTCATCAGCGTCAACGGCAAGAAAACCTCCAAGCTCGGCTACGAGAAGGTCGTCAAGATGCTGTACAAGGAGCGCTTGCCGGTGATCCTGCACTTTCGCACGCCGCAGCAGGCGTCCAAGGCGCGCGCGAATGTGGACAACAACGACAATGGCAACGGCACGATGATCGAGGAGCTACGCGCACCCCCGCCGAGTCGAGCGCGCGCACCTTCGACGCAGTCGCAGCGGTCTGCGCCATCCACGACGCAGAGTATCCAGCGCTACCAGCACCCGCACCCGATTCAGCGTCCACCGCCGGACTTCGACACGCGCTCGACCGCGAGCAGTGCGAGTCGTGCGGTGCCGCGCGTCGACCCTGCGAAACGAGAGCGCAAGCAGTACACTGCCGTGTGGGAGAAGGGCAGTCTTGGCATCAGCTTCCGGCCGTACAGCTCGCGCGTGAATGTGCCGTGCGTGGACTTCATCGGTAGTCGAGGCGACGGACGCGGGATGGAGCGCGTGTGCGTGAACGATGTGCTCATCGCGATCAACGGGGAGAAGACGAAGGCTTTGGGCGTCGAGCGAGTGCTGCGCTGGCTGCTAGTTATCGAGAAACCCGTGGTGCTTCGTTTCCACAGCTCGTCGAACCGGGTGGCGCATGGACAGTCGAATTCCATTGAGAGCTACCAGCCCGAGCACGAATCAGCGAGAGCTACCCAGACACCGCGTCTGCAGATTTTGTACGATCCGCCCCCGCCTCCAGCTTCTTCTTCTGCTGTCCAGCAGGCGGATGCGCGTCGCCAGCCGAATTCCTCGCTCAGCTCGTATCTTGCGTCAGCTCACGTTCAGGGTGGCAGTCGACCGGACCAAAGAGAGCGAAGACTCACCAACAACGCGCTTCCTCGTGAGAACCAGATCGTTTTGGACAACGCTCGGTTGTCAGAACGACCGCAGCAGTATGGACAAAACAACGCTGGTGCAGAGTACGATTTGCGAGTCGATGCGAAACCAGAGCTCCGACGGCATCAGTCGAGCAATATCTACGCAGTGGGATCCTCCGAATGCGAGCAGGTTCGAGAGGAGCGTCCACGTCGCTATTCGAATGGCTCAATCAAGCTCGGAGTGGCTCCGCAGGAGAAACGCGAGCCAGTGGTATCGTATCTCTCGAATGATCGAATCCTGTACGAACCAGAGCTGCCTCGCGAGCCAGAACTCGAACGCCCACATCAACGCCGGTATTCGAATGCTCACTCCACGGTGCCAAATCTCAAATCGAATGGCGCTGGTGCGACGATGGACAGCCCAGATCGATACACTCGCAAAACAACAGCTCAAGCTGGCTACTACACCCCACAACAGGCTGCAGCCAGAGCTCCAAGCAGAAACGAGGAGCTCTCGTTCGATGATGCGGTTCGCATCGTGGCAAAGTCCAGCGGGAAGCCGATCACGGAGTGTTTGTTTGGAGGAGCCCCGATCCTGACTATCCGCGAAGGATCTGTGCAAGCGAAGCTGCTGTTCACGTTTGCCAAGGCGTGTCTGGCCAAGGAGAAGCAGCAAGCAGGTGCGACTGATGTGCAGAGGGGTCGCTCTAACACGTCTTCTACGACAATGTCAGCTTCGTCTCCAGATATGCGAGACGATGCGGCACTTGCGGGCGACTTCACTCGAGATCGACCGCAGCAGCAGCAACAGGAACGCTTCACTGCTGGAAACCCGTTGGGTCGCCACCGTTCGTCCCAGTTCCTCTCGTACAAGTTTGCTGAAGAGTCTGAGCGCTCGCGAGCCCAGAGCTCTGATGCAGCGACAATGCAAATGCTCCCGCCGTTTCATGCTCCGAGCCCAACACCGCAGGTCGTGGCAGTTGTGCCTCCACCGCCACCAATGTCTGCATCCCCTCTCCCTGCGCAGGCGAAGAAGCCAGTTGCTGTTGCCCAAGAAACGACTTCGTTCGCCCCAGTGCCGTCCGACGATTTCATCTCGCTGAACGACTTCATCGTGCAGGGCGACGGCCAAGTCGCCGACCGGAATACCGCGTCGAGTTTGAACAGCGCATCTACTCACGTCCACTCGCTTGACGAGGAGGAAGATCTTTTGGTCGCCGGAAGTCAAAAGTCCGTCCCGCCAACACCCACGCGAAAAGACGACGATGTGGTTCCTGAGCCCAGCCAAAGCCAGACCCAGAACTCAAGCGAAGCATTCGCGTTCGACCGACGTGCTCTGAACAAGACGGACATCAGCATTTCGCTCAAAGCCACGGACGAAGAGAAGCCTGCGTCGTCTGACATGATCTCGTTGAGCGATCTTGCCACGACCACTGAAGTTAAACCAGAACCGGAGGCGACGAAGCCTGCCGGCGTCGACCCAGTTCAGAAAGAGATTGAGGAAGTGACGCACGTCGACAGGAGCTCGTTGCTGCACCCGCTCATCGCGGAGATGTACGGCTTCCTGCCTGACTTGCACAACATCGTGAAGGACAAGCCTGTGGACACGCTGCTGATGAAGAAGGGCGTGCTCGACGAAATCCAAGACATTCTGCAGAGCCTCCAGATGGAAGCGCAGTTCGAGCGCCACTCGACGCTTGGGATCGGTGCGCTGCCTAGTCTGCCGCACATCTCGGACGCGTCGGGATCACCGCCGTCAGCATCGACGCGTGGCAAGACCTGCTACCAGTGTGGAAAGGCGGGTGAACTCGCAGATCTCGCCATGGAAGGCGGTCGCCGCGAGCTCTACTGCCAGGACTGCTGGGAACTGTTCTTCTTCAGCGAAGACCGTATGCAGGAAGAGAACGACGGAGACTCGGCGACGAGCGCCACCCCGCGCAGCATCGGAGGTCGCGACAGCGCCGACGACGCGTACAAGTACAGCTTCCACGACAGCGCCGCGAGCCGCTCCGACATGATCGGGCTGTGGCGATACCGACACGGCAGCGGCGACGGCATGTCCTCGATCCGCGACTCGACGACAACGATTGGATCCAGCATCACGGACCGCACGGATGAAGTGTGGCTCTGAGCAAGTCGGTGAGCAGGCATCCTCTACCTCTCTTTTTCTATCTCATCATCACTCGACAACCTCTCCCTTCCCCTTATCGTGACGTACCAGGACAAACAAAGCAGAGCAGAGCAGAACGAACTCTGAAGAAGAAACCAAAGGTGGAAGCATCTTCTGTGTGGTTTTATTGCAACAAGCGTGTCTATAGGTTGCTTTTTGGTTGTTTCAAATGGTGTTTGGTTCGTTGACTGCGTTGCATGCATGCACTCTGATGGGCTGTCTCTATTGAGCGATGTCCAGACTTCACGCTTTTGCTGTCCAGGCATCCATGGACACATTTCAAATGAGCACACACATGACGAGAAGCTGGCTTCAAGACAGTACCAACACGCAAAGAGCCAAAGGCAACCCACGCCAGTGAGTACCGCGATGTTCATGTGTTTTCCAAACAATTGTGCTGTGCTTGAGACTCTTGCGAAGCTTTCCAGAATGGTGCAGATAATCAAGCGGGAATAAACTGACCTGCTGACTCGTTGCAGTGAGGAGATGGCAAGGTGTGCTCTCTTCGAATGTGCGTCCATGATCCCCAGGCGAGGTGGCTGACGATATTGTCTACCGCCACTGCGTGTTTTCGGACTTGCGGTGCTGTTATTGCAGCGAGTCCGTTTCGCTCGTCGATGATCATGTTGCTGTCTCCGTGAATGGCGAGGTGTGTGTGTGTGCCCTCCAGTGCTGGTCTCGCGTATTCCTGTTGATCTAGCACCTGGATGATCTCTCTCATGGCGATGCTTTCGAGTGCTTTGCCACGCATCCTTCTTCTCTTCCTCG
>JAASFO010000015.1:0-71205 GCA_023333815.1 Globisporangium recalcitrans
AAGCTCTTCGCGCCGAACTGGGTCATCATTGGCTCGCAAAAGTGCGGCACGACGTCGCTCTACGAGTACCTGAGCCAGCACCCGCAGGCGATGAAGGGCAAGCGCCGCGAGCCGCACTTCTTCGACTGGGCGTGGCAGGCGGCGCTCAAGCACGAGCTCACGCCGGAAGAGCGCGCCAAGTACGAGAAAGTACTCCAGCGGTTCACGCCAGGCAGCAGTGGTGAAAGTGCGGGCGACAGCAGCATTGCTCTTGACGGCAACTCGATCGACGACATGAGGTGGGCGGCTGTGCTAGGGCTGTCTCCGATCTAGAGCTACTCTGGGTCGCTGATCATTGCGTTTTTGTTCTGTCCAACTGTGTAGAATCAAGTACCTGCTCTCGCTGCAGTGCGAGCGCGGCGAAGAGCTCCAGCCGCCGTTCCAGATCGGCGAATCCACACCGAGCTACCTGCTGTATGGCGAACCAGTCGCCAAGCGATTGAGAATGGTGAGTGTGCGTCTCACGTTGTAGGATCCGTCATTTGAATGATGGCTAACACTCTGACTGTGACTGGATATGAATCGATTAGCTGTACCCGGACATCAAGCTGCTCGTGATGCTGCGCAACCCCGCGAAGCGCGCGTTCTCCCACTTCCAGATGACCGCAGACCCGAATGGCACGCCCGCGCAGTTGCGCATGCGTCAGGCAGTGAAAGGCAAGTCGTTCGAGCAGGTTGTCGAAGAGGACCTGAAGCTTCTCGGAGACGCAAACGTGACGTCCGCGTCGCTGCTCGACGGGAACGACGCGGCGCTCGACAGTTTCCAGCGGTACGCGGACGCGCTCTCGCAGCAGCACGGCGCGCACTCGTACGTCGGCCGCGGTCTCTACGCGCTGCAGATCGCGCTCTGGCTGCGCGTGTTCCGTCGCGACCAGATGCTCATCATCGATCTGGACGACATGAAGAACGCCGAGGGCACGCAGCGCGAGGCGAACCGCGCGTACGAGTTCCTGGACTTGCCGCCCCACCAGGTGGAGGACACGGAGCGCAAGAACACGCGCGCGTACGACCCGGTCGACCCCGCGATGGACAGCAAGCTGCGCGAGTTCTACGCGCCGTTCAACGAGCAGCTCTTTGAGCTGATCGGTCGCCGCCTCAAGTGGTAGATAACGAATGAGCGAGCAATGGACGGCGCTCGTGAAAGCGAGAAGCGTGTCTTGTAGATGGATGGTATATTCAGTGAGTAACAAAAGGACGGTTTGGGTCGAATAACGACATGGCAAGTCTACAAAGAGTGCATCGCCGCGAGCGATCGCTGTGTTTTCATCGTTCTTGGTTGACGGAGCAAGCGACCGATTGAACGAACCTAGAAATCCAAACAGTTCACACACATGACATGAGCAGCAAGAGTGTCACCGCAGCAGAGATCTAGAGCAAACACTGTTTTGTGTGTGTGGCAGATCTCTCTCGTTGACGACCATCAGCTTTTTCGTGTCTGCAGCGATGACTTGCTTGCGAGACAACAAGTTGTTGCTTGTAACGTTGATTCTGTTTGCTTGGTAGTCCAAAGTTCAAACAGCAAAACCGTCACGAGAAGTTACTTCTCGGAACGCTACGCCCCCCAGTAGCGCCAGGGTTGAAATCGTAGCGTTCCAAAATGCAACAGCAAATGGGGCTTTTTGAATCAATAATGACTTGGAACACCACCTTTTGGTCAATTTTACGAACAGGAGGTCGACTGGTTATCAAGCTTTCACAGGAATTAAACGGAAGAAGCATCACAGAACAGGGGTTTCCTCCGAGACGCAATATTCTGTGCACATTGATACCTGTCTCCTTGTGGTGATTTCTCCCGTCGTTTTGGACCTGACGCGTTTTCACAGCAACATCAACGACTCTGTGCCACAATTCTACTTCCCCTCAAATGTGCTCATCACACACCGGAGAGGTGGATTCTAGCGACCAGAATCAGGTTCCACATTCGTAGAAAGCGTCAGGTTCCGACGTGCGCGTGGGGTTATTTAGACGTTTACAGAAGCGACTCGCAAATTTTGGGAGAGCAGGAAATGCTCACGACTTGCGCACACAGCACCACGCAGAATGAGAGCACCCGCAAGAGCGTCCGCTTTCGCCGCCGCCGCACCGTGCGAGATGGCCGGCGCCTCCGCTGCGCTCGCCCTGTCGTGCGCACGACCCGGACGCCCGCGCATGGCGACGACGCGCGCGCCTCTGCTCGCAGTGCTTCTGCTGCTGTCGTTTGCGGTTCAGCTCGCGTCAGGACAGAACGCAGCGCTCGCTGTCGCTGTGAATCCTTTCGCGCCGTCGACGCCCGCGTCGAACATCCGCGCGCACCCATTTGAGGCGACTGACGCTGCTGTCAGTGTCCCGAGCGATGCTGGTAATCACGACGACCCCGCTCACAGAGCATCAGTAGCAGCGCCAGCACCGGAAGGGAAAGCCATCGCAACAGAAACAGGACGAGGCGGCGGGAATGCCGCAGGAGCTCCCGCTGCAGACGCAGACGCCGACCCGGACGACGGCCTGGTGTTCCTGCCGCAGCCGTCGCTCCCCGTCGAGATGCTCTGCGTGTCGATCTACTTGGCGCTGGCGATCGTCGCGGCGTGCAAGGCGATGTCGCTGCCCACGCGCTTCTCGGCGTACGAGGTCAAGCGGCGCCACACGTTCCAGCGACTCATGGTCATGTTCGCGCTCACGCGCACGATCTCGTTTCTGGCGAAGAGCGTCGCGCGCGACCTGCTGAACCGCGCGGCGCTCTGCTTTTTCTTCTCGCTTGTGCTCTTCCAGGTGCTCTTCTGGATCGACATCGCGAACCCCAAGATCTCGAGTCGCTCGAAGCGCATCTGGTACGCGTTCGTGCTCGCGAACGGCGTCTTCTACGCGCTCGTGCTCGGACTCTCGGTCGTGCACGTCTGGCACATGTACAGCTACGACCAGTGGGAGCCGGAAGACCAGGATCCACAGTCGCACTCCGAGTTGCTCACGGGCGTGCTCCCGGTGTTTCTGATCGCAGCGGGCAGTCTCGCGAGCTCCTTGGGGCTCGTCTACTCGACGTGCAAGATGCGGCGACGCGTTGGACGCGTGCTGAAGCAGTCGGGCGACGGCCAGCGACGGCGGCTGGACGAGCGCGTCGAGGCGAAGCTGCACCGCGCGCTGCGCTTCACGATCCTCGTGATGGTGGTCTGCTCTGTGATCTTCCTGCTGCGCACGCTGCTCTACCTCCAGCGACCGTTCTCGCACCACGGCTGCGGCGACATCCGGGATCCAAATGTGTGCATCATCATCGGGTATGCGATCCCAGAGGTCGTGCCGTGCGTGCTCTTCCTGGTGCTCATGTGGGAGGTCGAGCCAGACATGCAGTTCCCGTCGCGGAGACGCCCGAGCTTTAATGGCTTGGCGTCCGAGTCGACGCCGCTGCTGTACGACGACCAGCTGCCTCCGTTGTCCATCACAACCAAGCTGCCACATAGCGGCACGCCAGGTGCTGGTGGTGGCTCGATGGGGTTGTCCTCGAGTGTGCCTGCGGCAACAGGTGGCATTGTCGGTGGGGCTTTAGCAGCTCGAGGTGGTGGGTACCGGATCTCAAGTCGGCGATCCAGTCCGCTGTCGTTTGGTCTCGGTGGAAACGTGCTGGAGCAGGCGCGGCGGCGGCTGGAGCTGGTTGCACAGAAGCAGGGAGACCCCGGTGGAGCAGGTGAAGACCCAACTGCTGCTCGTGCTCACATGCATGCACCACCATTGCACGAAGCTCGACTCGTGAGCTCATCAGGCAACGTTCTCGAGAAATCTGCGAAACGGGGACAGAAGAAAAAACGATCTGCGTCTGCGCATGCTGGGATGCTTTCTAGCGAGCCAGAGACTAGGGTGGACGACACACCCAAGACAGCGTACGCGTGGCTCTCTTTCCAGTGCTTCAATCTGAATCTGCCGTCGTCGTCCGCAACCGCGTCGTCGTTTCTGGTGCTGCACGTGCTCGATGCAGATACGGGCGACGTGATCGTGGAAATCGGTCGCTCTGAGGTGTCTGCCTCTGAAGACCCGTGTTTCCATCTCATGCTCCCCGTGGAGATGCGCGAGCAGGATTTGTTGCGCATCTCAGTCTACTCGATCCGCAACGTGCAGTCTCTCAATGATCTGAAGAGCCAGTGGCTGGTCGGCGATGCGCTGGTCCCGCTTGTGTCGTTCCTGGAGGCGTCAAAGTTCGCGTTCGGGCGAGCGACACTCCACGCGCTGTTCTCGCCACTCTCGCGCTCTCGATCGTCGGGAGAGATCGTCGTACGCTGCGAAGCCGAAGTGAAGAGCGCCAGTGGGGTCTCAGACGAAGGTCGCCAGCGCATCACGCGCTCGTTCATGTATTTCTCAGCGGAAGAAAGCGACGAGCTTCACAACAGCCACGCGCTCATGGAAGACAAGCCGCCGCCGGCTTCTATTCTTCGACGCAAGAGTGACCCGTTGCAGCACAGCCACGCCAAAGTGCTCGTCGAAGAAGAGCTTATTGAGAGTGTGTACACCTGGGAGATCCCGTACCAGCTCTTGCAGCTTATTCTGTCGGATTTGGTCGTCAAGCTGGAAGCGCTGAAGCGAGAGAACTTGTCTGGCGACCCTGGTGGGAGTCTATCGTCAACGCCAATCAGCCAGATCTCCAGCTTTGGGATGTCTGCCATGCCGCCGCCGCTGTCAACATCACCGGGGGCTCTCAGTGTTGTTCCAGAAAGCGAGGGTGATGAAGGGTTTGTGTCGTCGGAAGATGAAAGCGGGAACGACTTCGCGGCGCCCCTCTCACACGGGCTTACTGAGGAAACGGGGTCTCTGCCTGGTCAGAAAAGAAGGTCAACGCCAAGTATCGGCATGCTGTCGGAGTTGATCTACCAGATCCAGGATGATGCGATGGAGCGAAAGAAGAAGAAATGGCGCCACGAGCTGATCATCACCATGGAGCAGTACATCTCGCAAGTCGAAGATGCCATTTTGCGCTATGGCGATACCCAGCATGGTGGACTGACGTTCAAGCCGAGCACGATGAAAGCTGACGCGAATCTGAGCTTCTTGGCGCTGAACCTGCACCAGCAACTCATGACTGTAGGGACAGCAGTGCCGACGTCTCCGAGCGACGTGATCTATGGGGACAATGCGAGCAGCGGCGTGCGGTATGCTCGACTGGTGGACACGTTTGTCGGGACCATCTTGGCGTCTCCCTCCCATAAACTGCGCGAGTCGGCGGAAGACCACATCGCTACGATTCACGACTTGGACAACGAGAACCACAACCACGTTGATGGCAGCGCAGACAGCGATGGCGAGAGCGACAGCATTGATGCTGTGCATGAAACGGACGGCCAAGGCGAACGAGAGAATGACGAATCTCCTGTCGAGCCCGCGGAAGCGCTGCGTCGCCGAGTCATTTCGTTTGACTCTGCTGAAAACATTGTGAACATGAGTGCGTCCGGTCGCGAAGTCTCGGTGACGGATGAACAACGCAAGCTCGCAGAGACCATCGTTGCGCTTGGAATGTCGGAGAGAGACTTGCATGGGTTGGACACGAATGGCGAGGAGGAGCAACCCGGCGTTCCTCGCAATGCGAACAGCAGCGGACAGAAGCTACACGGATTCGCAGAATGGATGAAAGGGAAATGGCGCGAAGTGGAGGAGACGCGCCACCACCTTGACGAGAAGCATGCGAAAAGCCACACTCCGTTCCAGCATCACCGCATGTACGGAACCACGACAGTGGGGGCGTTTGCTGCGCACGTGTATGGTTTCAAGAATGGCGGCATTCGTCAAATGCGTGAGGAGCTGGAGAGAATCCGCGTGGAGCTCGTTCGAGAAGCAGAGAAATCAAGCTCAGATCTCACGCTAGAGGCGTTGGAGAGGAAGTACCACGAGCTCAAGTGGCACGTCGAGCGTCGCCTTGAAGTTGCTTTCTGCCAGGCGATGAGCGCATTGGTGACGTGTTTTCAGCAGACGCTGTATGCTCACATCCACGACGACGTTGAATTTGGTTCACACAGGATGCAGCTTGGTGGTATTGAGTATCTGGAGATGGTGTCACAGGTTGGTTTCTTGTTCTCAGTCGAGAGTTTGCTTTCGACGTACAGCAATGAAGCAGGGATGTTGGGCGACATGGAAGCTGCAGTGAAGGAGCTGTCTCGTGTGCTGATCAAGTTGCGACCAGTGCAGACGCCGCGCGAAGCAGATTTTCGCGTTTCCGTCACGTCGGGTCCTCTTGGAATCGTGATCGAGCTGCCACTCATTGTCTGCGACCCGAACGATTTCCCAGATCGAAACATGCACCGCGTCCCCGGTCAGGATGCGTTCACTGGTGCTGTGTACTGCCCTCTCACCTCGAATGCGCAAATCGACCGAGCGAAGCGCGTGTTCCGGAAGACGATCAGCGTGAAGTCCGTGTTGTTTTCGCAGGGAATGAACGAGATGCAGACTGTCGCGAACACCGTCGGAAAGGACGCGCTGCAGAAAGAGATCAACGCGGAGAACGTGATCGTGCTGGAGAAGTACTACGTCTCTTTTGTGCAGTGGTGCAAGAAGCGCGCGCGTAACAGTGACCGCTCAGCTGAACCAGTGCCTCCTGTGTACACACCCGACGACTTGGTTCGACTGCAGCTGCTGATGGATCGCCTGAAGACGAACATCCAGCTCTCTGGACGGTCGAAGCGCATGGCGATCTTGAGTTTATCGTCTCTGGTTGTGCGCTCAATTGGCGGCGGGCGAGTCACCTGCTGCAAGTCGGCAAAAGATCGCACTGCGATGTCGATCACTCTCGAAGAAGCAAACCTGCTGGTGCTCTCCCACGGTCTCAACTCTGACGAACGGGATCTGTTTACGAGTTTGCTGCGCACGTACGGCGTTCGGCGAGAGAATGCGCGCAAGAACATTGGCAAGGCGCAGTACTGCTTCAGCGCGTTGCAGAACTACATGCTCCCGCACGACTACAAGTGTCCGCCAGGAACGGGAGGTGGCAGTCGCTCGTTTTCGTAACCCGGATGTCTGTGAAGTTGAGTTGGGCTGGGAGTGCAGCACCAAGTCCAAGATCCCGTTTGCCCAGCCAGCATCTGGCGAAAAGAAGAGCGACCCTTATTTTATCAAAACACAACAATGAAGATGCAGGTAGTTTCCATGTTGTTTGTTCCTGATCTTGAAACTGGTTTGATGCTGTTATTGATCTGACGAGCACGCGCGCGCAGTAGAAGGAAGACACAAGTGGAGAAGGAAGATACAACGACTCGAGACTCGAGATTGGTGGGAAAGTGGTAAACTGACTGCTCTATCAACAAATGGACGGTACGACACGATACGGCTTCTGGACGTCGGGGCGGGTTGGCGATGGTCTCCCTCATGCTGCCATGGCAGTGTTGGAGAGAATGTCACGCATGGACATGCGTGGACATTGAGGCTGCTGCTGCTGTCGAGCAAACTGGCTGTGCTGCTGGCTGTGGGTATCGTGCTTGAACGCAGTCAAGATGGACGCGTCGACGAGAAGGTTGAGCGACGGCATGCTGAAGGTTGGACCAGACGCAGAAGGCTTGGCGGGGTGGTTGTGTTGGAATGGACTGATGGCTCGACTCGGGAGCTGGTTCAAGTGCGGCATCTTTTGAACCCAGGCACCGTCGCGCTGGTCGTGCTGGAAGTGAGCGGTGGCGGTGGCGTGGTGGCCGATCGAGAACGCCTTCTTTGGACTGATGCTCGGGATCTCAAGGTTGAACTCGTTGTGCGTTGGCTGTGGAGTCAAGAGTGGCAGCGGCTGCTGGGAGTGCGACGAACTTGGCTCTGAGAACGAAGGACGAGCATCCATCATCTCAGCGTCCGTATCGTCGTCGGATTCAGTGTCGTCGATTGACTGCACGCTCCAGGACTGGCTGCTGGTTGGCGACATGTGTCCTCCTTGAGGAAGCTTCACTTGCAGAAGGCGCTTGGCGCTCGCACCGCGGAGGCTGGTGGCGTTTGGGTGTAGCACGGCAGTCGGGTTAGCGGTGCCTTCCTTCTCGAGCTTCCGTCGCAGGTTCTCAATGGCTTCTTGGCGGATCCGCTCGACATTCTTCTCGCTTCGGAAGCCCAGGTACGGCCATCGGCGGATTCCCAGAGAGCGGCACACACGGATGAGCGTGCGGCTGCTGATCCCGAGATCCTCGGCAGCCTTCTTCGCTGTCAAGGTGAAGAATGCAGCCAGGAGGTCGAAGGAGAGCGTCTTGATGCCGTGGCGGGTATGGACGCGAACCACGTAGGACGCGTAGATCGCTGCGAGCGGATGCACCGAGTGATCAGACTGGTGAGGTGCTGGGGTGGCGGTAGCAGCAGCTGGGTAGTGGGCGTTGTATGCCATTGGCGCTGGCGTTAGTGATGGACTCATCTCGGTGTTGAAGTGACTCGAGGTGTTCGAGTGGCGCGGAAGTACAAGTTCCTGTCGATGTTGGCTGGGTGTGCGCTCCGAGTCAAATTGGAAAATGACTGATTGAGAAAGTCGAAGAAGATCGGCGCCGAGTCGAAGGGAACAGGCACGAAAGCGGACTTTTTGCAGCGGAGACGGCGACGGCTGAAGAGGCAGGTGGAAGCGACAATGGGGCTTTCGTGGTGTATTCGAGACCGTTTGACAAAACAATCCAGACGCGACTGCTGCTGCTGGGGAACGGAAGAATCGAGATGCGTGGAAGATTGCAACTTGAATTGTGAGGGCTGCCTTTGCGCTGGCTAAGACCCAAGAAGAATAGCAAGAGCAAGAGCAAGAGCAGCCAGAGACGGTCGGTGGAGTCAGGCTTTTCCTTTGAGAGATGGCGAGTCTGCGCTTGAGCTGCACTCTACTGACGAACCAACTAACTCCGGCCACAACTGAATGGAAGATCGAAACTGCACAGCTCGTGCGCAAATGGTCGCTCTTTGCGGAACACGTTGGGAAAATGGCCGAAACAGAGGTGTGCCTGCTCTGCGGACAGGAGGAAACTCACTCGCACACAAAGCGGCAGTGAAAGGAAGCGGAGGTGGTGTTGGAAATCTCCATTTTGCGGGCGATAGAAGAAAACGCAAGATCGAAGGAGAAAGAAAAAAAAAGCGAAAGAAGACCGTCGTGCGTCACTCGCAGCAAGAAAGCGAGTGAGCGAGCGGCACTTTGGCAGTTGAAGACTGCTGAGCTGCGAGCCCCTTGCTTGCTTGCTTCGAGTCTTGAGAGCTTTGCCGCTCGCTCACCCATCCACATGATCTCCATTGACGTCGGCGCTGCTGACTCCAAGACCCACATTCCACATTTCGTAGAAGAAAAAGCCGCTCTGAAGACTTTCAAAGGTGCTCGGAAAGGAAAAAAGAGTTCGGATCCAGTCGCGAATGCGCCGATATTTTTGGTTTTCTGCTTTCTTGTGGAAGGAAGAAGAGACGGCGACATCAGCGTGACAAGCGAAGCGAAGGTGAGCCCAGCATGACATGGGTCGAGAAAGTGCAGCATTGCATGCCTCTGCTGCTCATTGCATTGCAAGCAAGCATCGAACTCTGCTATGAAGACAAAGCTTGACAAGAAAGATAGAACTCGCATGCGTTCCAGATCAACCAAGATAAAGAAGAAAGCAGGAGGTCATGAAATAAAGAAGCCACCAGCAAGCATCAAACGTGAGACTATGGAAGAAATGCTGGTTCGCAAAGTCGTTGCAAGATTTTCCACTTGGGGAGCAGGTGAAAAATCGAACCCAGCAGCGTAGCAAAAGCGCGTTCGATTGCAAAATGTCGAGACGATCGCGTTTCGCTCTGCTTTTAAGCAAACAGGTGTCGCTTCATCTCTTTCGTCGGACTCAGAAAGCGCAGTGAATAGTGAAATCGTGGTGAAACTGGCCACGTGACAAATGAGAGAGAGAGAGTAGGTGGAATCTTCTTTCTCTCTCTCATTCTCACTTTTGCATCGCTCTGCTTGCTGCTGGAAGGCAGAGAGGTTTCTTATTCTCTCTCAGTCATGTCTTGACTGCTTCAGGTCTCGAGGCGTTTCTCTCTAAACGGACCATTTCAGCGCATGTGGCTGTCGCAGTGGCTGTCAACGACTGGCTGATTGGCTGACTGACTGCCTGAGCTGGTCCTGTTGGGAACAGCCAGTTTTGCGACCAAGAAAGCCTCTGTGTCTGAGTGGGTTCGTGGCGTTTTGACATTTCGATCGCAGTTGCTTTGCTGCTCAGTTTCTGGCTGTGATTGCTGTTGGATTAGGCAATCAATCAGATCGTTTCGCATCGGCTATGCGAATCGCTTTTGATTGAGGGGAGGCTTGGCGTTTCCAAGATCAAAGTCAAAAAGTCAAAAAGCAAAGAGCAAAGTGGTCTCAACGACACGCAACGCATTGGCCAATTGGAACTTTAACACGCGCGTGCGAAGTGAAAGGCTCCCTATAGAACTCGCCAAGAACGCAAAGATCGCCGCCATCCCGCTCTGCTGCCTACCCAAGAGCAGCTCACCCAGTTGACGCGTGCGCTCGGAACGATCTTTTTTAAAAAGCTTGGTGGCGTGTGCGGACGTCAAAGTCGCGTGGGACCAGTGGACGCAACTGCCAGCCTTCCTCATATCCTCAAGGTCCTCGCTCGTATGACCAAGAGCTTGAATGATGAAATAACATGAACCCGCACACACACACACAGCAAATCAGGTCTACGCATGGCAGGCAAGTCACCCAATCAGCAACACACCAGTCGAGTCCCTTATTGCATTGTCCATCGTTCAGGATGTGTGATGCTGTAGTCGTTCCGCCCTGAACTCTTGTCCATTTTTCCATCGAACCCTCTTCAGGCTCGATCGATTGAATGATCGAATGGCTGGGAGGAAAATCGAAGAAACCCAGCAAAGGAACTCGCAAACTCCATGACAGAAGCGCACTATTGACTGGCGAATGGACTGGCTGGCGATCCGAAGCTCTCTCTTGCATGCGTGTCGTCTCGGCGTGTTTGAGTTGTTGTGCGCGGCGAATGCTTTCTTCCTGCGCTTCTGCTTTTTTGCGTTCTGCTGGGAAGAAAGGCGCGTCCGCAATACAAAATGGAAAATGGCAGCGCAATGTGCTTGCTCCCTTGCAATAGCGACAGTGAGGCAGACTTGACTGCTGGCAATGCGCTTCGATGGTCGCTTTGAGCGAAAGATCCTTTGCGTTCAGCTAGCGTCTTTATTTGCAATCGCCTCGATGCAATATCGATGGCCAAACAATCAGCAACCTGCAACAAGCCAGCCGTTCTCCACCGAGCCACTCACTCGTGGAGCTCTTTCGCTCCATCTCCATCTCCATCTGCGTCGCCAGTGCCCCGCCAGCACGGCAGCAGCAGTACGTACTGCGCCAGTGCTCTTCCTGGACGTCGACGGCGTGCTGAACACTTGCGCATCCTCCTCTACTACTGCCAGCAACGGTGATTTCTCGGTGCTGCACGGCTCGCTTCTGCAGCGACTCGCGACTGTCGTGCGCACCACGAACGCGCGCGTGGTACTCTCGTCCACATGTGGCTGGACGCACCCAGTCGCGGGCTCCTGCGATAACGGCTCTGCGCGGAATTCTCCCCGTCTTTGCTGCTGCGGCTGGAGTGTGCGCTGTCGTCTCCTCGACCGCCGAGCTCCTCCTGCGCATCCGCAAAGACCAGGTGGCGCTAATGGGAAAAGCAGCCGCAGCAGCAACAACAGCAGACAGGAGTACTGACGTCCCGGCGGCTCAGCACGTGCGCGAGATCCTCAAGTGGATCCAGCAGAATCAAGTGCTGCTGCAGTCGACAGCGAGCGATACTCACAGCAGCAGCAGCAGTGTGGTTTCTTCCACGCATGACGACGCCATCAGCACTCGTGGTAGTAGAAACACCACCGACAGTAGCAGCACCCATCCGAACAATCCAGCACAGCAGCAGAGCTGGCGTGGGTGGCGCTCGACGACCTCGATCTGCAACGCGCTGCGTCCGCGTCGGGCTTGGTGTGAAGCGCGCGAGTCGCCACTTCGTGCAGACAAATCCGGAACGAGGGCTGAGTCTCGATGACCCCCAACAGCTCATCGAGCTCTTGTCTGACCAGCACCTGCAACAGCAACAAAGCACGATCGGTGGTGATAGAGGTGGCGAGGTAGAAACGTCCAGTTCTTCGCTTCGAGGGAGTTCTGCAGCGAGAGCGGTGCAGCAGCGTGCTGGTCTGCTCTCTGTTGCACACGCACGGGGTCTCTCCATCTGCAAGCTTTTCCCACGGGCGACCCAGTCCGTGCTTCGAACGCACTTGGGCGAGTACGTGGCACGCGACGAGCTCACGTCGCTGGCTGCACTGGAGGCGATCGCGTTTGCGATCTGTTGCAACAACGAGAGCGGCGAGGAGGACGCGATGCTTCTCGACCAGCTGGACGAGCTCGTCTGCTGCTACTGAACGACCAAAACACACATCCACACACAGAGCCACCCTGTAGTAGAGCTGATCAACCAGCAAAGCCCTGACAGAATAATCCCACTCACTCCAAACAAACCGCAGCGGCGACTTGCCTTCATCCAGTGTATTCATGCATAATGTACCCCACTCCTTCCTTCTCTCGTGCACACTCCGCACTGCATTCGAAAGATGCGCGTGTGAATCGAGAGAGCGCATCTGTCTGCGTTTGCTTTGAGATCATCAGAGCGTGGACAGTCCGATGCCTTCGTATCCGCCACCCAGTCCCAGCTCTTCCGCCGCGCGCGCCTCCTGCTTGTCGTAGCGGCTGCTGCTGCTCTTGCCTGCGGCTTTCTTCGCGTTCGTAGGCGACTTGCCCGGCCGCGTCACGTTCTGAACACGTGTGCAAATGAGATGGGTTAGCGAGCGCAAACACGCAGCAGACGCCATCAGGCACGCAACAAAATGCACTGTTGTACGCACAATCGCCACGCCGAGCTCTTTGCAGAGCGCCTCGGACTCCGCCCACTTGAGCACGCCGTACTCGAGGCACCACTTGCGCGCCATCTTGCTCTCCGGCCGCTGGTGCAGCAGGCTCTCGTAGAACACGCGGTCCGCAAAGCCCTGAGGAGACAAACACAGAGAGACAAAGAGACAGAGTCAGGAAGACAGCTCGCTGACGCAGAGCCACAGAGCGCACACACACGCAGAGGAGCGCAGCGTACGGGCGACGGCGTCGGGTACTTTTGGCCGGGCTTGCGGTTCGCCTCCTGCTCCTTCGACCATTCCTCTTCCTCGATCATCGTTCTCTTAGTTCCTCAAAATGGTGAGATCCAAAGAGCAAAAGACAAAGCTCAGCTTGCTATTCATAGATTGGACGACCCTAATATTGATGTGCTTTTTGCACTCGTGGAAGTTGTTTTAGGATCTTTCTCCTGAACGATGACATGAGGATCACTGATAGAAATGACGCCTGGCAACGCAGCAACACCTCCCGCAGCAGAAGATGAGGAGACCACGACGCCGCTGCGCCTGGGCGTGATCCTAGCGCTCACGCTGCGCAGCGCACAGATCGGCAGCGCGCTGCATCCGTTCTCGCGCGCGCTGGCGAACGAGTGGATCCATCTGCTCTTGTGCGGTACCTGAGGGTGAATACTCGGTTCCACATCCTCGGACTGGTGTGTTGCCGATCTTTGTCGGCTACGTGCTCTTTGGCACGATCATGTTTGGAGCCCAGGTGCCGCGTTTCCAGAGCGCTGGAGCGACCGCGACCACGTTGTTCTCAGTCGCAAACGGCGATGAGATCCACGACACGTTCAACGCAGTCTCCTACGCGCCGTGGATCGGCCAGATCTACTATACAGCTACATGATTCTCTTCAGCTGCGGAAACAAGGAAATCAGCAAAAGCGGAGAGTCCAGTGAGAGATCGAGCGCGTGTACCAGCAGCGAGAGGTGATCGGCGAGGAAGAAGCAGTCGAGGAGCTCATTCGCGACACGAAAAATCGCGAGTTGCGTTTGGTGTGGCCCCCACAAAAACGAGTCAAAAATGGGACGCATTTTCTTGGATACATTTGCTATTGCTCGGATTGGAAAGAATGTGTCTCAAGATGAGATACTACAACCTAGTACAGCACAAAATTGGCTCGAGACAGATTGTTTCGAGGCTCATGTCTCAGCTCGAAATGGAAACAATCTGTCTCAAGGCAAACTTTTGTGCTGTACTAGGTTTTAGTTGGATGAGAGAGAGACAGATTGCTTCCAAATCGAGCAATAGCAGATTCTGGTACAAAAATGCATCCCGTATTTGCCATGATTTACCATCTCGTTTTTTGTGAGGTCCACACCAAATGGACAATCCCACCCAAATACCCAAAGACACATCCAATGTGTCACTTGGTGTTGTAATGGTTGCAAATGTCCACCCACCATCTGTGTCTTTTGATGGGTGCTCAAATCGTACTTTCAAGGGGCTCCAATCTGACTTCTTCCATTCTGACTTCTTGCTTGTCATCTGCGAGTGGATCTCGGATCGTGGGAGCTCGAATCGACCAAGCAAGCACAGAAGAAGGGTGCTTCCACTGGTCAGTCAAAGCTCAGAACGTTGACATTTTGTGTTTGCTTCACTCACGCGCTGACAAGAACGGTATGAGAAACGTTGTTCCCCCCTTTCCAGGTCTCAATCTGGCATGCACGCGCAATGAACGAGTTCATTTCCTCTCTTTTTTCGATTTTGAAAGTGCGAGTGCGCGCTCGTTTGTGCGTTCGAGGACAGCGACTATGGACGAATGTCAACGAGGTGACTGAATCCGAACTCTATGCGTCCAGTGCAGTGAGTGTAGTGGCGGCTGCTCGCACGTTCAAACGGCGGACTCTCTCTCTCTTCCCCTTTGAAAGTGCATCTGCTTCTCTGTTCTTCTGGGTGCGGAGACTCGAGTGTCTGTTCCTTCCTCTCACGCACCAGCAAACCACACACCAGCAGCTTCCAAATCCTGGAACTATTTTCGATATCGACAGCGAGTCTCAGGCTCATCAGTTGTTGGGCAATGGAGCCGGCTGCGCGTCCACTGTGACGGTGTGCCCCCTCCATTTTCCCAGCCAAATAATAAACACTCGCGCTGCGATGATTACAGATTTGAGCCGCTTTGTTTATCCTGCAGAGGGAGTTCCTGATACATTTCTCTTTTTCTCACGCATCCAGAAATCAAGCATTCTTACAAACACCAAGTGTTGTTGTCCACAGCCACCCTCTGCTTCACAAAACCAGCAAACAGATTTTGCACATGAGCTAGCTGGCAACAGAAACTCTCGGAGCCGTCGACACACAGGCGCTTTCTCCATTTTGCATCGTCGCCACTCACTCTTTCTCGAGATCCTCACATTTTGATGGCTCCAAGCATCAAAATCGAACTCTTTTTCGTGCGACACGTACTTTGAGGTCTTGACAAGCAAACCCCCCAGCTTGACTTGACTTGGTGTTTATAAGGATCTGGCGCTATTGCCAAGCAACCAGACAATCACCAAGAGAGTGGGACGCTTGTTGCCAAAGTCTCGCATTGTGCGCGCGTAGAAAAAGAGATGCTGGAAGGGTAAAGACAAAGCATGGTCTGTCATGTCCCAGCGCTGATCTCAGCAACATGCTCGCCTGTTGCTGTTGTTGTGGTGTGAGGCGGCGACCTTCAGAAACAAACCCAGCAGCGTCACCACCACCGTGAACATCCCACGTTCGCAGGGTTCGACTGACTGACTGCGGATCTTGGACTTTGAACCCCGATCATTCTTTTCGAAGCGAGCGTTTGCAACAGTGCGAGAGCAGATGGCATTACGTTTGGAAGGAATGGAGATCGATCAAGATCGAAACGAGCAGGCACAACCAGTCAGCACAGACGAACAGGACAAGAACTGTCAAGGAAAAAACATATGAGCAAGCTCCCAAAAAGTATCTTTTACGAGAGAAAGAGAACCGAGGAAGCTCTGTCTGTCGTCACCATAAACGCTGTGAGACCATTCTCTCGCTCGCTCAGGCTGTCCAACCGAGTTTTAGGACTTCCGCATCACTTGCCAAACTCCCAGGTCATTTCTCGGTGACACAGTCAACGAGCGCTAGTATCACTTTCAGCAGGATCACTTATGGCAGGGATGTCCATACTGAGCTGCGCATCCTCACTAGTTCTGAAGTTCTGAAGTTTTGAGATCGTGTCTGCCGATCAGGTCTCGCAGGTCGCTCTTGGACAGCGTTCCCCATACTTCAGCACAGGAAATCCGCCAGCTCCGCGCAGGTCCAACTCGCCTTTGATTCGCCACATATCGACTCTCGCAGGGAGCATGCACCTGTCGAAATGCCATCAACCATCAACCGAGGCTATGCGCAACAAACAGCGCAGTCCACGCACGAGGCTTCGACGCCTCGCTTCAAACCTGCGCGCATTGTTTGTTTGCTGCAAGTAGCAGCCCCAGTGCGACACGCAGAAAGGCGTCGCGTTGTGAGAGGATACCGGCGGCGGCTTCAGCTCTTCGTGCATCTGAGCCGCTCGTTCGATACTTTGATCCTCTTTTGCAGGTGCCGCTTGCTTGCTTCCGTGCTGTGCTGCTGTGCTGTTGGGTGCCTCCTCTAGCCCAGTCAGCTCGGCTCCTGCGCTATCCTCCTCCTCCTCTCATTCTACAATTCGCTCTCTCCTGCCCAGAGTCCAATCGTCCTCCCGTTTCTTCCCCCAGCAACCATGAAGTTCACCACCGTTTTCGCTGCCGCCGCCGTCGCCATGGTCGGCTCTGTCGCTGCCCAGGACTGCACCAGCGCTCAGCAGACTGCTGCGTTCGTGTCGCTGTCGACCCTGCTCGCGGGCTCGGACCTCAACGACTGCGCGGCCGCCTCGGGCTACAACATGCTCCAGGCCACCTCGACGCCAACGGACGAGCAGACGAAGAAGATGTGCGGCATCGCGTCGTGCAAGTCGCTCATTGCCACGGTCAAGGGCAAGAACCCTCCAAACTGCGTGCTGCTGATCCCAACCAGCGGTGCCAAGATGAACGTGTTCAACCTCGCGAACGAGTTCGAGCCAAAGTGCACGGCGTTCTCAGCCACCCCAGCGCCAGCCACGACCGCGCCAGCGACGTCGGTCCCATCGACGCCAGCGCCAGCGACTCCATCGTCTCCATCGACGCCAGCGTCGACGCCATCGGCCGCCACCCCAACGACCACCCCAGCTCCAACCAAGGAAGCCTGCTAAGCGGCTCGCTTCTTCTCGGCTGGACGGGATACCTGTCGCATGTGCACATCGGCGCTTTGGTTTTGCTTTTTGCGGAGCTGGTAGCTGATCGCTGTCGGAGTGTGTGGTGCGCAGGTCCTTTCGTCTCCGTATTTTGTATCTAGCTCTCTTTTTTGAGAAGAAGAACCAGCAGCAGCGCATTGTAAAAACACTTTCAAGTAATGAATGCCGTCCGATCCTCTTTTCGCTATTGGCTGTTGGTGATAGTAAGATAGCCATCCTTGTAGCCAATTCGTCGACAGGAAGATCGATCAGATCGTACACGAAAGAACCCGAGCAGCTCCAGTGCGAGATCGCTCAGGAGCTTCCGAAGCGTTCATTTCGATCGACTAACCGATTGAGCGGACGAAAAGGTTCCGCATCAAAGCTCAAGTGCGGGATCCTTCTGGAGCATCTGAGCGCTCGTGTGCCGACTAGCGGCTGGGAGCAACTTCGTTCACACAAGAGGGTTGACAGACAGCCCATTCTCTATCCTCTTTGCATGTTCCGTCCCTGGCGACCCAGACAGAGCGCTCCAACTGCATCATTTCCAAAGGAGCGGTGAGACAAGATGGATGCATGAAGAGAGAGTGCGTGAGATCTTGGTTGCAGAAACCTTTGCCATCCTCCAGAGATACGTTGGAAGGAGCTCGAGACTCCAGTGTGGACTCCTCCGCCTTGGAGGTCGCCACCTGTTTCTTCCTCTGCAAGATGTTTTCCATGATTTTGCTCTTTCCGGCGTTCGGCACCTGCTTCTTGAGCAGCATGTACGTGCCAAACGGTTTCGGCTCTTCTTGTTTCTCTTCATCCTCATCGTCGTTGTCATCATAGCCTTCGCTGTTCTTCTTCTGGTCTTCCTCGCTCTGAAGCTGACGAGCCTCTCGAGACTCCTTCACATCTTCATCATCAGTTACGTTGGCTGGAGTTGCTTCTTGCTCAACGCGGGCATTCTGAGCCACCTCTGGCTCGTACACCGCTTCGCTGTCTCCTTCAATGGCAGTGGCAGTCGATGCTTCGTGTGCCGGGACTCCCTTTCCACCTGCATGTGATGACGACCAGCCGCGCGGCGACGGCATTTTCCAGTTCTGCGTCATAGACTTGGCTCTTTGCGTCGGCGATTGCGCTTTCGAGAGCGACGACTTGCTCGTAGTCCCTCCTTCTCCAGCTCCCGTCACCTTGCCTCGATCGTCTCGGTGCTTCTTCTTCAACACCATCTCCAGCGCGCGCTTCTTTGGCGACAGCCTCCGGTTCTGCAGAATCACGTACGCGCCAGTAGGCGGCGCTTCGTCTGCGTTCTCACTGGCAAGACTGCCGTCGTCGCGCACGCTCCGCTCGGAGATGTCATCGAGACTCAGTTCCTCCTTCGCTTTCGATCTGCTCGTGGCAGAAGAAGCGTCGGCTGCTGACAAACTGGTTTTCGACGACTTGCCGCGCTGCAGAAGAGGCGGGAGCTTCCCCACTTTGCTCATGAGCTTGTAGCTCAGCGACTCGCGCTTCTCCTTGAGCTCGCGCAGCAGGTTCTGGCGCTTGACAAAGATCTTGGACTGCGGGTCGGCGGCCGGACCGAAACGCGCCGACGAGCTCACAAACTCCTCCTTGACGTCTGCTCCCGGTTTCTGTTTCTCGGTCGCATCCTTCTGGGCTGCCAGAGCCTGCGCCTGCTGCTCTTCCTGCTGGTACACGCGCACACAGTGCATGTCGTAGAGAAAGTGCTCAAAGTCGACCAGGTCCGCGTACGCTGGGTCCAGGTCATGGAGGAACTCGAACACGAGCTCGGGCGACACGCGTACGCCCAGCTGGTAGATCGACTGTGATATGACCGTGTGCGACACGAGCCCGAGCTTCGCCGGGTCCGCGTCCTGGAAGATGCTGCTGAACGCCTTGACCTCTTCCTCCGTGAAGCCCTCGATCGCCTTTTTCACTGCCAGGCGACGCTGCTCAGCGAGCGTGCGGTGCGATTCCTGACGCCGCTCTCGGATCAGCTGCAAGTACCGACGACGCGTCACGCGCGTGAGCAGCCTGCGCTGGACGCGCACTGCCGCGTTGTATCGGATGCGCTCGTAGAGACTCAGCGACGCGTAGTACCTCGCCGCCGCTGTGGCTGCGTCGGGTTCGATGCGCAGCACCTCGCGTCGACCAGACGATCTGCGCAAAGATCACGCCGGGCTCGACGACCAGGAAGTGGAACCCCATGCCAACGCACCAGCAAATGACGCATCGCCACGCTGCGGTTTTGCCCAACTCCACAGAGCTCTGGACGATCAGACAAAGCATGATCGCGATCCAGATCCCACATAGCGCAAAGACCGCGTACACAATGGACGCAGGGTACGGCACACTCGCGATCTCTTCATGATGGTCAGACGAGTCATCCTCCAGCGACCTGGGTACTCGGTTTGCCGACAGAGACTTCCTTCTCTGTGGCGGGAGAACCGTGCTCGTCGGCGCGTTCGAACTCGCCAGCTTCGAAGCACTGGACACCGCTGGTAAAGGAGAAGAGGTTGTGGAATACCCCCTCTGGCTATCCTGCGGTGCGACAATCAGAGGCGCAGCGGCCAGCTCGGACGCGATCGTGGGGGCGACGCTGTCCAGACTCGACGACAGCATCCTGGAGAGGATCTTGCCTCTCGCTGGCGCCGCGATCTTGAGCCCCACGACTTTCTCGAAAGTCTGCCGCACGTCCGTCTTGCGCTCCTCGCTCACGCGCAGTTTGAGCTTCGAGTCCTTCGAGATCACCACCTCGTTGGCCAGGAACACGGCGCTCACGAGCAGCAGAAACTGCACCGAGCAGATGACGACAGCGAAATACGCGACCGCGTCGGCGATGCAGTGGAACGACTCGAGCATTTTCAAGAGGCAGCCGTCCAAGTCGCGCACCTCGGTCTGCGTCTTCACGATCGCAGTGCCATTCACGCTCTGCGCTTCGTACTCGACCTGGACGCTCGCGCCGGTCGGACACGGTCGGGAAGCCTGGTCAGCTGCACTGCGGAAGCCGCAGCATCGGAGATCCTGCTGCACGCGGTTGCGGAAATAGTCGGACGACGTCTCCGAGTTCCACGCGCTCTCGAGTCGCTTCGCGACGCTGAAGCCGGTCTTCCGGACCGTCCAGTTGTCCGAAATCGACCCGTCAGTGTCGGCGATCACCTCGTAGACCATGTAGACCCCCAGGAGCGCACACGCTATGAGCAGCAGCGACACGATCGCCACTGCGATGAACACAATGTGGCTCCTGCTGCGCTTGCCGTCCTTCATGTCGACCGCGAGCCACGCGAGCAGCGACGCAAACGCGATCAACAAACTCAAGATGAGCAGCTCTTTCGGTCCCTGGTCGATCTTCACGCCGTACAAAGTGTTGCTGTAGCCGATGAGCACGAGCCCCATGAGCGTGCCGATGCCGCACCCAAGCAGAAACAGACCAGCAGCGGCAAAGTGGAAGAGACGGTAGACAAACCGCGACAGCCACGTGAACCAGCGCTCCTCGGTCGTGGAGTGTGAGGTGTCCATCGTCGACGACGCCAGACTGTCGAAGCCCATGGCGCTTCTCGAGACGCCAACCTTGTCGCTTTGAGCGTGGAGGTCGCTCCCCGATGGCGACGCAGCAGCAGCAGAAGCAGCGCTGTGCTTGCGTCGGCGCCGCTGGAAGAGACTTCGGAAGAGCAGCACTTTCTCTTTCCGCTGCCTCGCGTTCGTGATCTCCGAGGTCTCATCGCCGCAGCGGTGGCGAATCAGCTCAAACAGGAACCGACAACCACACTGCGCAGCGTAGCCAGCGAGCCCGCCGTAGACTACCCCCATGGCTAGAACTGCCCACACATCTGGTTGCTCGCAGGTCTTGAGCGATTTCCGATGGCAACCTTTTGTCGCAAAGTAGCCTGTATAAATCGCCAACGTCGTCAGCACCGCACACAGAATGCTGCACATGCGCTGTCCGCGCGTGAACTTTGGGTCGTAAAAGTGGAACAGCGAGAGCACCAAGTGGCGCTTCCTCGCTTCGCTCTTGTATTTGCCCGCGGCGTAGCGCACGTGACTCTCGATCGCAAACCACTCTTCCTGCTTGACACGCCTCAGTTGCTTGAACAAGAGCACCCCCAGCCGCAGCAATAAAGTCTCGACGACCGCGAGGCACAGCAGGTACACAAAGAGTCACCCGAACGACGAGCTGATCTGCGCCACCAGCACACGCTGACAGTCTCTGGCGCTCGAGAGCGGACACGCGAACCCGATCGCCGGTCGGTCGAATACTACCCCCTTGCCTTGGACGACCACAGGGTCGTTGAACCCGCAGCACTGGTAGTCGAGCGAGATCAAGTGCTGGGTGTGAGGCGAGAGCGCATTCCACTTGCGATCCAAGAACGCGCTCAGCTGATCCTCCCAGTCTCTCTCAGCAGAGTAGCGCGAGAGATACCCCGCCAGTCCCACGGAGACCCAGAGCGAGAGCGCAAAGAGCGCTCGTCCCACTGACTGGAAGAAGATCTGGTGCACGACGCTGTTCGTCGCGGCGTAGAGCGAGTAAAGGTTCACGCCGAGTCCACAAATCGAGTACGCGAGCAGCGCGATCCCGATCGAGAACGCAAAGAGAAGCTGCAGCAGACTCGAACTGAAGATCGGCCGCCTTGCGATGAGGTCAATGGAGATAAGCAGCGTGGTCAGCGATGCGAAAATCGAGCCAAACGACAGCAAAAGCAGCCCCGCGCGAGCGAACCTCATCGTCCAGCTCTGCTTCCAGGTCGTCTTCTTGCCCTGTCGCAGGAACAGTACGCTCGCACTCGCTAGTACGACCACGAGGAAAGTCGACAGCGCGATGCAGATCTTGAACGAGTAGGTCGCGACGCGCACCAAGTACTTCTTCACCACGGTTGAGCATCCAATGCCCGCATCGGGTGGACAAGTCGGTCGCGTGAATGTCTGGGTCTGCGTCTCTGTAAGTATGCGCTGAACCATCGTCTTTGCCGAAGCTGACTGGAGCGATCTCGTGTAGGAATGCGCAGTCGTGGGGGAGCTCACTTGGGTCCAGAGTGTGGCGTCCGCCATGTCTGTGAACACAGTCGTCCCATTCGACGCCACGGTTTTCTCATAGCCGCAGCAGGTGAACGCGTTCTGCACAATCACTTTGGTCGTGGACGCAGCGCCTTTCCAGAGCTCTTCCAGGCGGAAGTTCGTCGCGTCCGAGGTGAGCGTAGTGCGCGAAAACCGATACGAGACACCCAGCGCGCCAAAGGTAGACGCAAACAGAGCTAGCCCCGTTATTGCATACACGATGAACACTTTGTGCGATCGCTTCCACGCTGCAGCGAAGCCCGCACACGCAAAGAACTCGAGTCCACCGCCCAGTGCGACG
Organism: Globisporangium recalcitrans; assembly: GCA_023333815.1. Lineage (NCBI taxonomy): Eukaryota > Oomycota > Peronosporomycetes > Pythiales > Pythiaceae > Globisporangium > Globisporangium recalcitrans. The sequence goes on from JAASFO010000015.1 coordinate 22,428, forward strand.
AGATGCACGCCGATTCGCCGGTCGAACGTCTGCAGCAGGTACGAAGCGTGCAGCACGTTGAGCTGGTAGATCGCGTCGACGCCCGCCCAGACCACGATGAGCCCCAGTGCAGACGCCATCACGTTGAGCAGCACAAGCACAATGAGACATGCATTGTGCACAAAGGTGTCGAACGCTGTTATCTGGTACTCGTCGACTCCAACTGGTGGCGCCAATTGCAAACCAGCAGGGTGGATACTGGACTTGCCACCGAACTGTCGAAGTCTCAGTAACAGCATCGCGGAAAGCGCAAACACGACCGCCTCTGCAACCACGAAGACGACGATCCGAGTGTTGAAGACCGTGATGCCGCTCGCCAGGATCTGCTCCACGATCGAGCGGCACGTTCGGATCTGCTGGTGCTCATCACTATCTGCGGGGGGAACGCAGGTACCTTCCGAGGTCGCGTCAAAGCCGCAGCACTCCATCGCGACCTCGAGTTTCACCAGAGTGTCCCGAGGCAGCGAGAGGTACCGGGACTCGGTCTTTCGCATCAGCACGGGGTCGATCAGCAAATTGTCCTCAATGCCCCAGAAGAACTGCGAGATCCCAAACGACACGGTCAAGAACGCTAGCGAGAGCGCCACGAACCACTGCAGACCACGCACGTCACGATACGCGAGCGCGTGAATGCCGCGCAGCAGGATCACCAAGTGCACCACCGCAGCGGCGATCACGACGCCACCGATCTCGACCCCGTACAGCGCGGATACCACGGCGCTTGACACAAAGTTGAGCTGGACAACCATGTCGACACCGCAGAAAACCGCGAAGAGTGCCTCGCAGCTCAGCATGTAGCACAGCGACGGCAACGTGCAGAGCAGCGCGACGTTCCACGGAGAGCTGAGCATCGCGCGTTTCGCTGAGGTCTCGCCAGTCACGGAGGACACCGGCTCTCCCGCGAGTTGCTGAAGACGCAGGTGGCGCCATTTGACGAGGATGTTGGCGAGCGTGATGCAAACCGCTTCGACGAGGAACAGGATCTGCAAGTACACGAACGAGTTCTTGAAAACTCCTGCGCCTGGTGCGTGAGCACGCACGAGCACATTCGAGGCGGGACTGCGTCCAGTGCTTCCTCTGGACACGCACTCGCCTCTTTGATCGACAGAAACCCGCAGCAGCCGGAGAACGTCTCCACTTCTTCCTTCACCTCGGCGCTGAGAGCTCCCCACACCTCGCCAAGCATTGACAGCAACGCGCTCGGCATGCTGCTGAAATCGTCGAGGTACTTGAACCCGATCGTGACAAACGCCAACTGCGCGACGAACAAGAGCGACAGGAGCGAGAAGTAGTGTTGAGCGATGTGTGCGTCGCATTTTTGCGAGCCGCAACCAAGCCAAAGCACATCCGTCGCGACCAAGCGGAAGATGTACGTCAACCCGGGCGTGAGCTTGTCCTTGAGGATCACGTTGTTCAAATTGGTGAGCGCGAGCGCAAACGCGTCACTCGCGGCTGTAGCGTTCGGATCAGCTGTGTCGGGCTGCACCAAGTCGCCCTGAGCTTGCACCCAGCGCGCTGTGTACGGATACGTGGACTTGACCTGCGCCGACAAGGCGACTCGGCTTGAAGAAAGGACTCTCGCTGACGATGCAGCGACGGCAACCTCGGGCACACTGCCCGGTAGTGTCCACACAGTCGTGGATGAGTTTGATGTCCTCGTTCTGCCAGTTGATGAGCTCTTGGACACTGTCAGCGTGAAGATGAGCGTCCTGTTCTGCTGCAGACTGAATGGCGCAAGAGTCAGCATCGCTCCTTTCGACGACGACGTTAGCTCCACAAGAACGAGCTTGTCGACCGAGGATGCCGACGCATTGACACACGACTGCGGTTGTGGAAGCGATGCACTCGTGGCATCAGCACACGTCCAGGCGAACGAAAACGGAGCCACCGACAAATCTGGATCGAGCGAAGACGTTCCGTTGAGAACCAGCCCATCCCTCTCTCCGATCGCTCGACTCCCGCCAGTGATGCTCGCGACCAATGCGCTGCTGGAGACGTTCACTGTGATCACTGCCGAGCTGCTGGACGCTTTCGAGTTGTTGACCATGTACGCTTTGACGTGGAAGCGACACGACTTTTCTGCATCCAATGCTGTCCGAGCAATGCGAAACACGCGCGGGTCTTTCGCGACATTTGATTTGTTGAGGTCTACAAACGCGTACGTGGAGCTGCCACCCCCGAAGACCGCGCGCGATGTGGACCAGACGTACCCAACTTAGGTTCCGATCTGCTCCGTGCAGCTCACGATCGAGTCGACCTGGAGAGCGATCGGGTCGCCCACTCGAGTCACCTCCAGATACCGATCGCCAACAACGAACACGGACGGACCGGGGAGATTCTGAACCTGGACAGCTTTCATGAGTAGCGACCGCTGAGCGAATGCGTTGGTGAGTTCCAAGCCAACCGAGTACCCCACGCCTGGCTCGAGCAGCGTGCTGTCGATCTGGATCTTGAACGATAGTGAGGCAGTCGCAGTCTGAGCCAAAGACCGCATATAACAGGCAGATCGGAGCTGCGCCATGGTGGACACGAAACTCAGATCCGGGTTCGCACTCAAGTCTGCCTTTGGCACGAACACGGAGCTCGACTTGCCGCCCTTCCAGTCTGTTGTGTACTTTGAACAGAGTTGGCTCAGACTGGTATACAGAACCTTGGTTCGTGCCAGACTCTCCTCAGCGTTCCCGAGCGCGCTCGACAGAAAGGACGTCTTTGGCAGCATGAACCAGGACATCTGAGCAAATGGACGACCCCCAGCTCCCTGTGAGAGAGACGCATCCACCGACCACGCTCCGCAACTACTGGCATCCTCTGGGGACATGAGCACCACCTTCGGCTTGACAATGTCGCTTGGAACCTGCACAGCAACGCTCGCTTGGGTGTACGAGCGACTCGTGTGGCGCGCTCGGATCACATTGAGAGACTGACAGTACTGGTTCGCAAACACCTCGCACTCGTTCAGCAGCAGCGTGTCGTTGACAGTGATCGTAGCGCCGGAGCCCAAATCCATGCGCAGGTTCTTCGGGTCGAGCCAGAAGCACGATGCGCTCTTTCCGAGCGAGTACTTGGACGCAGCAAAGTTGAACACCAAGTCGCACGAGAAGTGCTTCAGTTTGATCGAATACAGAGAGCTCAGTCCAAGACTCGTGGCACTCGTAGTACGTGCGCTCGTCTGACTCAGGTCAGTGCGTACCGCCATCGTCGCTGCGTGATACACGATCGAGTCGAAAACCACCTGCAGCTTGGAGCCCGAGGCGTCGAACGTCGCTGACACTGGGATTGGAGGCGGGATCGCCTCCTTGTCGTTCACCATGACTTTCACCCTCCGCCACGTGGAGCTGGCTTCGCTTCGCCTTCCCAGCACCCAACAGCGAGGTGTTCACGAACGCGACATCGTTGTCGGTGATCAGCAGCTCCAGGCTGCCGTTGCGGCTCGAGTAGTCCGAAACCTGGTACAGCGGGTCTTTGCTCGCTGTCGAGTGTGTGATCAACGCTTTGTGGACCGGAGACTCGACCAGCCGGTCGTCAAATGCTAGGAAAGACACATTCTGCCAGACACTCCAGTTGCCAGCTCCAAAGTAGAGTTTCGCGCTCAGAATCGTCGCGTTGCAGAGCGTCTCAGACGACAGCGTGCGGACGTAGCACTCGTGGTTCGCGTTGGGCAGCACCACGACTGGCTGCCATGGCTCGGTATTCAAGCGAACACCGCACGTGTACACGGTGTGGTTGCTCTCCGCGACGTTGACAAGCGATGTAGAAAGCGACACTCCCGAGACGTCGTTGTCCGTGATGTGCACGTCGACGCTCGCGAGATCCTTCAGCTTGGCGTAGATGAGGTCGCTCGAGCTGATCGCGTGCACCAGCACACTCGACGAGTCCTTGACGTCTTCCGTGGAATCGTCCAGCGCGTCCACGCGAACAGTCTGACTGATGTTCCAGTCCTCCCAAGTGAACAGTAGCGTGCTCGGTGTCGCGACCGCCAAGTTCCCGACTGAGCCAATGTTCGCGATCGACACGGACACTTTCGCAAACGGCTCGGGTCCGAGAACAACGTCGTACTCATCGAAAGCACCGTCCTCTGCCACAAACACGGACTTCTTCAGCACTTTGAACGCTGACACATCGTTGTCGAAGACCGTCACGTTGATCGTTGGAATGACGATCGTGTGGTACTTGAGGTCCTCGCTGTACGAGATGTGCGAGATGCCAGTCGCGTGGGTATCGTACTCGTCGAGATCGTCGTCTGTGGCTTGGATGGTCACGGTCTGAGGGATATCCCAGTCGCGAGGCGTGAAGACGAACTCCTCGACTGGAATCGTGAGGTTACAGAGCCCAAACCGATAACAACCGGTGCAGCCCCCATTCAACCAGGGGAGCACAACAATCTTGACATTGTAGAGCGGCTCGGTCTCCAGCTGAAGCAGGTACATCGCATCGAGAGTGCCGTCTTCGCTCACCTCCAAGCACCTCTCCGAAACCAGCGCTTCGGCGAAATCGTCGCTCTCAACCTCCACGAGCACGGGCTCGAGCGCGAGCTTTGTGTAGATCAAGTCGTCGCTAAACACGGTGTGCGTGACATTTGAGAACGTGACGTTGCCATTCTCGATCGTCTTTTCGTCGATGAAATCGTCCACGGACGAAAGCAGCACTTTCTGCGGGACGCACCAGTTCTCGAGCGTGAACACGATCCACGGGTTCTCCACCGTGTAGTTGCACAAGAAGCGCTCCTGGATCGTCACGTTCGTGACGTCGTACACGCACCAGCCGCGAAATGCGAACGGATCGCTCGTGTCAGGTTCAAATCGTGTGGTGGGGATCGCAGAGCACCGTGGGAAGCCCGTCAGATCGAACTCTGTCGGCACTGGCGACGGATCGATCTCCTGGGTCACCAAGCTGGCGTTGATCGTGATCTTCAGATCTTGGAAACGGATGTAGTCCTCGATAGCCCACTCGAGGCGCCACGTGTGACCGCCATCAAGGTACGGACCTTCGCGGTGCACTCGAACGCCTTTGTCGAACTTGATGCCACGCCAGAGCCGCGTCTCTGGATCGAACTCGGACTCTCGGTTCGAACGAACAAACGGGATCGCTTCGAGCGCCTCGTCCATGCCCACCGCGCTCACATTCACAGGGAGGCTCCACGTCTTGCCAGTGTACCACACCTGCTTGTCGAGATCAAAGAGGTCAAGCTTGAGCGAGAACTGACCGCCAATGTACGTCCCATTCGCGATCGTGGCCGACGAGATCACTGCCCCGACCCTGTGAGCGTTTTCGAGCCAAAGACACGGATCGGAGGCAGATCACCGGGACTGTTCCTGTAGCTGATCGCCCACGTGTATCCATTGCAGCACCTGCTGCAATTTCAATGCGGTGATGTTGAATGGCAGCGCGGTCGTGTTCTGCAGTGGGAGGTCCATCCAGCACACTCGTTGCGTGCTCGGGTTCATCTTCTTGAACCGCCCGCCCATCTGTATCAAGTAGGTACCGCCTAAGGATTCGCCATCGCGGACTGTGTCGACGACCACCGCGGCACTGCGACCGATGCATGCTGTCGTACAGCAGCGAGCGTGCCTTCGAAGAGAACGTTCAACGTAACCGAGAGGGTTGGGAACGAGGCGTCCTCGCTGATCAAGCGCGCAAACGTGATCTCCCAGTCCAAACTCGACTGGTCGTAGAGCACGTTTCGTGAGACGCGAAACCCTTTCGTGACCTTGAAGAGCGTGTCGAGCGCGGTTTCCACTTGCGCCGCAGTCGCAAAAGCGTCGAGAGAGGGCGACGAACTGATTTTGCGATCCGAAGCTCCGATGCGAAACGCTCGTCCGTAGGTCACCGCGTGCTTGATCGCGTCGGCTGACTTGAAGCGCGACTTGAACGAATCGCTGAACTGAAACGTGATCACCTGCACCTCGTCGACAAACCCACCGGTCACTTCGAGACGGTAGATCTGGTCCACGTGGTCCGCGTACGCCACGATGCGCTGCACCGCGATCACTTTCGGGATCGAGAGCGAGATCTGGTGGATCTCGCGCGTCGAATTCGTGCTCAAGCGCACCGAGGTGACGCTCTGCTGGCGCGGTAACCCACACGAAGCATTGTCAAAGTGGTAGCCGCAAGGTCGATAGCACGAGCGGTTGGCTTCATTGCTCATCGCGACGGTCACGTTCGCCCACAGCTCGGTTTTCAGACTGACCATGTAGTTCGCAGTGGAGTAGTTGAAAATGGAGTGGAACCCCAGTCCGATTTTCTTTTCTGCAAGTGTGGCGTGCTTTGAGGAGTAGATCACGCCAGTCACGTCGTTGTCTTCGACGGCAACGACGATGTCCGGTAGGAGCAGATTGTCGTACACTGGACCGAGGCTCTTCGAGCGCGTTCGGATGCTCGTGAGGTGCAGATCGCCTTCGTCCAGCTCGTCATCGACAGCGACCACGCGAACAGTCTGCGGTAAACTCCAGTTCGCTCCAGAGAAGTAGAGCACGTCAGGAGCGATTGTGATGTTGCACAGCTTTGCTGGTGTACTCTCATCGCCACACACCAGCGTCACACTCCCATCCTTGAGCGCTTGCGACGGACACAGCGGTGCTGCGTAACACGCTCGGTAGCAGTCTTCCTCGACGCTGATCGAGATCTCGACGAGGCTCTTTGGCTCCGAGAGCAGCAGCACCTGGTAGTCGTTGCCCTTGCCGTTCTCAGAGACAATCAGCGAGCTGGTCGAGAACTCGATTCCGGGCACTGTCGCGTCAATGATATCCACAACCAGAGTCTCGATTGCTAGCGTCTCGTTGTAAGGCTCGTTGACTACGACGCCGTAGTCGATTTGCTGGTTCGACCAGTTGGCTTGGAGCTCAGCGAGCCCACTTTCACGAAGACGCAAAACCTCGGAGTCGGTCAGAACCCGTTTCATCTGCAAATCCCGGTAGAACTCGCTCACGAGCTGCTCGTACTCGCCGAGGACACTGCTATTGCTCACATCGCTAGCTGCAAACAGATCCAAAGTCGTTGCAGTCGACACAAGCTGGTACGAAGGTTTGCTCAGCGCTTGATGCATCAGCCGAGTGGTGTGTGCGCTTTCGTAGAGTTGGTCGTTCGTCGCAACGACGTGGATATGCGTCAGCTGCATCCAGTTCTCCGGAGTGATCACGATCGCCGAGGGCACAACCGACACGTTGCACAGGTTGAAGCGATAGCGCTGCGAGTCTGCATTGATATTGATCAGCACTGGCGCCAGCGGCTTGGAGGTCAGCCGCAGAGCATATGAGTTGTGTGACGGCGTCCTGGTTTCAGAGACCCCGAGATGAAATCGCGGTAGTGGTCGAGGATCTCGGAGCGACCAAGCGCGCGCAAGTACCACGCCACATTGGAGATCTTCCCGACAAACCCAGGTTGCTTACCACTACCTCCGTCGAAGGGTGTGTGTGTGTACGATCCGAAGTTGAGCGCCTTGTTCCACACATTGGACATCGCCAGTGTGCACGTCGTCTTTGCGCTGCTCCGAATCATTTCGCTGCCATCATCAGGGTTGTAGCTCAGCGAGAGCGCAATCCCAGCAGTCGAAGGGTCATAGGATGCCACGACATGGTACCAGATGTCTGTTGACGGTGATGAAGAAGCTGCATCTCCTTCGATCGCGGTGGTGCAGCTCTTTCGAGTTTCCGAGTCGACGAATTTGAAGAAGCCGACGGGATGCGAGCTCGACAGCCCGATGGATGCAAACACCACACTCTCGCTGTCCAAAGTCACCACGTTGACTGGAACCTCCGAAGAAACGACTGCTGGGGTTTGAGAGAAGCGAATCCAGAACTCGAGCGAGAATGCTGGCATCGCTGGCTGCACCAGCACCGCATTCGAGTACAACGTCTCTTCCTTCGCGTCATCGATCAGAAACTGCTGTGAGGCATCAGTTGACGCGAACGCAAGCGCTCCAGTTGCGCGATCACTAGTCGCGTCCACGCCGCCGCTGACGACAGAGATCTTCGCAAGCTCATCAAATGCCCAGAGCACCACTGGGTTATCGCGGAGTATCAATGCGCGATGCTCATTCTCTGAAAGTGGCAGTCTTGCGAGAGGAACAAAGTCCACCATACCAAAGAGAACGAGACCAGAGAAGTCACTCAGGACCAACGTCGACGCTGTCCCAATGGCTGTGGACTCGGAATTGCACGCCGCGGACCCACACGAGAAAGCCTTGCGTGGCGACAGAGGCGAGGAGCTCTTGACCACTCCCACCGCATCGATCTCGCACGCGTCAGGTGAAGCGACCAGTGCGCTAGTCGCTGCAGCAGTGCGAATATCGTCGAGTGTTGATCCGTGCGCTGCGATCGAGACGGACTGGATCTGATCCACAATGTTGTTGGAGCCGCACTTCGCAACGCTCGGGTCCAGCTCGATGAGCCCGACTTTCGTGGGCTTGATGAGGTCCAGGACGATCCACTCGTGGAAACTCGCCTTTGCGGCGATGTAGCAATCGCTACTAACCACGCTTGTCAGCGCAGAACCAGAACCAGAGCCAGAGCCGCTAGTTGCAAGCTGAGAGCTCACACTATGGATGTTGTAAGGGATTGGAACAGCAAAGCCGCCCGAGGCTGACGTTGCGGCGGCTGAGAGCGCAGTCATATCTGTCGGCGGAAACAGCTGGATGCTTGACAGCGCCATCGGGTTGGCGCCAAAACCATGCAGATCTCATAGCAAGTAGCGAGGCGTGGCGCCTGGGTTCCAGCGATACACCTCGACTTCGTTCAGCATCAGCACACCGAGTCCTTGCTTCCGAACGGTGACGAATCTGCCTTTCGTGAACGCGTCCGCCCAGGTCACAGACACCGTCCCGTTCTCACACGAAAAAGTGAGTATCGTCTTTCGCGTTATGGGCACCGACAGCGGATCGCTTGCAGTCATGAGTGAGATGTCTGTGATCAGCACCTCAAAGTCTTGTCGGAACGGCTCTTGCAGCATGAGCAAGCTATCGGTCCGACTGCAGCTGTACAGATCGCCACTCCATACTGGAAACTTGCCGCTGGCACTGCTACTACTACTGGACACTGGGCTGCAGAACCCACGACCAGACATCCCAAGGAACGGGTACGCTTCGACTTCGACGAGCTCGAGGCGTCCAGTGCCCTCCCTGTAGAACCGCAGGCATCGCGCACCAGCTTGGAGATCTCAGAGAATGATCCCATTGCGCACGGCGATGCGGCGCGACTGCGGACATGCCTCGGGACACCCAAACGAAAGCGCTTGTTGTAAGGATAACGGCGCGCCACTCACTTGCTGCAAAGTCGCCACTCCGACAATGTAAACTGTGTCGTCACTGCCGTCGTCGGCTTTCACAGAGTTCATGGACTCTGGCAGGAACAAGGCGACTTGCCCGAGCTTCTTGGTTTCTGTCAAGCACGTCTCCCACCACGGCTCAAGCTCGCTGTCGGTGGACGTCGTCTTGTTGACGTTCCGGTCGCCGTCAGTAGCGATTGACGCAGAGAGCGGTCCGGATGCATGGCTCGGCTCCGATGAGACTGCAGTGGTGTTCTGCATCGCTGCGCCATGAAGCAACAAGTTCGGAAAGCGGTACCCGAACTGCAAGGTCGGTCGCAGCTTCCTCTCAAACAGCGACGAGCACATCTGCGTGACTGATTGCGTCGCATTCTCAAAGCCATCCAGCACCTCGATTTTGAACGACACCACGGCAGCCTTCACTGGCAGAAGTTGCTCTACAAGCGCTGTCACATTCAGTTCGATCGGTCTGCTCTTCTCGACTGTAGCCGTGACATCGATCGACTTGAGCGCAGCAAACGCCAGATCGCCAGGGAGAAGCGAGGTGTCCCCTGCTTGCTCAGCGGTTTTCGATTCAGAACGATGCTGCACTCTCCCCTCACACCGTTCTCCTTAATGCGCTGTCGCCTCGGCGTTATCGTGACGCCTCCGTCCATCGTGAAATCCAAGAGATCCCCTATGAAACTGGAGCTCGCGGCAAGCTCGTACTGCTGCGAGCGAGCGCTCGTTCTTGCGTGGGAGTCCATCAGCTGCGTCTCGTACATTGCAAAGGACTCGCGCGCTTCCAGCACACTCTCGACGCCGACTTCGAGATTGTGTCCACTTGATCTGTGACGCAACCTCCGGAGAGGAGAAGCGAGCTGAAGGTGCGATCGGCCACCACACCATACCCAAAGTCGTTCGCCGTGCTTCCAAACTGATCCGCACAAGAAAACCAGTTGTGAGACTATTCGCCACTGGAGCCGCCTGACCACCCATTTCAGACTACGCGAAACGCACCTGTCGCGTCCAGAGTTTGTCGCCGTCGCGCGTGAGCTTGAGCAGCACCACGTCGCGTCCTCCAAACTGGCCAAACCCATTGAGCGCGTGCGCGCCTTCGTCCATAAACCCCCACGCGTCCCAACCACATACAGCATTTCAGTCGTTGTCGTTGTGCCGTCCTCGAGCGCTGTTTCATTCACGAGCGTAACGAAGCTTGCTGCATCCGTCTCGTTTGTTCCAAACTGCGTTCAAGCAAGGAAACATGCAGGTTAGAGCCAACAATCATTTGATAGCGTGCGTCTTGTAGCATTCCTCGCCTCTCTTGTCCATGCAAGCGTGTCGTCTGCGTTCAGCCGCGCAATAAATATGTTCTGGTCGTTCACCGAGTCTGTCTCCGTGACGTGCGTCTTCGAGCCAACGAAGTAAAGGCTCCCGTCAGCGTCTTCGACTCCTCTTCCGATGAGCTTCACCTGCGCGTTCGACTCGCTCTGCTCCCAGTCGAATTCGTCGCTCGCGTCTCGCCATGCCTGGGCTTCCTCTGGCGTCAGACTCGCTGCTGCACACACAAGACACCACAAAAACGAGCAAACGAAGAGCTTTGCAGCAGCGCTCATGTGTTCTTGGCACCGTCCTTGGTCGATCTTTTTGCGCAATGTGATCTCGTCGACTTGCTTGTTTTGTGGATAAGCTCGAAAGGTCGCAGCCAAACCCCAAAGCTTTCACCGCCTCTTTGGCACAACTGTCTGCAGGCACAAAATTACCAAGACTGCTCACGAACGCCCACAAGTGAAGAACAACAGTTGCATTCACAACTCACATCATCACCATCAAGCTTAGATGAGCTCACTATCGTCATCACTGTCGTCAAGCTCGAACGACATCGAGTCGACTTCTTCCGTGAGCTGGCTCAGACCCGTGAGATCTTCGAGATACGTGCTCGAGTTGCACGCATTCTCCAAAAGCTGGAACGGGTCGGTCTCGTAGGCTTCCAAAACCTTGGCGCTGCACGCAATACACTTGTCGAAAGACTCGCCTGTGATCACCATCGAGTTGAATGCATTCAAGAACCCGCGAAGCTGGTGCGGGATGAACCCCATGGGAGCCGATCCATCCGCAGGTTTCTCAGCGCTCGCATACTTTCCGTCTGGGGAGTGAAGCACAGCGACCAGCAACTCAGCCGCCGTCGCAGACGCGATGGGAGCGAGTCCAGGACGCGTGACCGTGCACATCTGGTCCAGCGTGCGATCTTTCAGCGAGTCTCGGGGGCTTACGACGTCATTGCAGAAATAGCATCCAAGAGCCGATTTCTTCTCGTTGCCGTGAACTCCGTGTCGCATCACCAGATAGCTATCAAACCCGAGCGCCGCATTCAAGAGCAGTTTCTTCTTCGATGCGGCAATCACAGTTGGAAGCCATCTGCTCTCGCGCGAATCCGTTCCCATGAAAATAACGTCGTGCTCGTCGATCAACTTCTCGAGTGCTTCAAGACTTCGCTTCGCTTCTTCGACGAGCTGGGGATTGCTGAGAGCATGACCAGCCATTGGGATAGTCAAGTTCACTGATTTCGAGTCCACCAGTGGGAAAATGCGCTTCATCGCATTCGCAGCGCATTCGCCCTTCGGTTTCCCGCAGTCTTGAAACTCGAAAAGCGGCTGGCGGACTGGGTTCGAATGGCTCACTGTCGAGTTGTCGACAAATGTGATGTGTCGAAATCCCCACGACAGCAAACTTCGAGCAGTGTAGCAACCGAGTGTTCCAGCGCCAAGAAGAAGACATTTCGTCTGTGCGATCTTTTCCAAGTCCAGCGACGGAAGTTGTCGCCAGCGCATCAGTTTGAGGTTCAGGTCGACCGATGTCTCGGCGAGTCGAATAGGATCGAGAATCCCGCCGAGCTCCATAATGCGAGGACCAAGCTTTCCACGAGCGTTCGCCTCCCAACCCATCACGCGCACGTCCTTCTCGGATCGACCACTCGCTAAAAACGGCTCGTCGCACTGGACTTCGAAAACCAGCGAGTTGTTCCACTCAAACTCATCCGGAGCTTCGTTGAAGTGGTGCAAATGCTCGCGGAAAGAGACAACCTTGAGGGGCTGTTCTCGTGGGACTTTGCTCGAAGGAAGAGAAGTGAGGAGCGCGAGGTAGTTGCGCAACGGCCATCCAGGATTCGCTTTCAGCGGACACGGGTCAACAAATCCGAATATCGTCTCGCCGACCTCAGGATCCGCATCAGCGCGTGATTTCCAAGACTGCACAGAGTCCACGCGCACGGTATTTCCCGTCGAGTCTGCTTCACAAAGACGCTCGATCACGAAAAATGCGGAGAAACCTGCAGCTTGCTCTGCGCTTTTCTTGCGAAGCTCCAACAGACCGCGAAGCGCTTGAGCTTGCTCAGTCGAAGAGAGAGCAGTCGATACAGGAGCTGGGGCTTTGCTCTTGAACGGCGATGTTGGCGTGAGAGCTGGGAACCCGAACCAGTACAAAAACGAGTGCTTCTTCAGATCCGCAAACGTCACTAGCACAAACGAGTTCAGTTGGTCCACGCTGCCAGCATCACCACCATTCAGAACCGACTCCAGGATCTTCTCCCCCGCTTGCTGCAAGACCGCAGCTTTCTCGAGGTTTTTAAAGTCCTGTCTCAAACACCCACGTCCACCCATTAGACACCTAAACGCCTGAGCACATCAGCGTTCCTCGTGGTACGTACCTCGAGCGTGTTGGTGTTGATCAACGTTCCAGGTGCTTTCCACTCGTATCGCGCTCGATCGACAGCGCTACATTCACGCGAAGAACAGACGGGCACACGCCAAGCAAGTTATATGTCGAGTCATCCATCAGCCGACAGAGATCATTCTGTCATCCAGCGTGTGTGCTAGCGAGGAGCAGCTGCTCACCTCGCGTTCTCCTGCCTGTCGACGACTGGGAACGAGCTGTCGTCGACCGTGAAGCGAGACGGCACGTTCACCGAGCGTCCGGGCGTGAAGTACCCCGTGAGATCCTGTCATACGCACACATACACACACGCACGTCGCGTCAGTCCACAGTCGAAAGCGAAACTCAGCCAGCGACGTCGCGTCGAATGGATGTTCAACCCATGTCCACACGCAGGAGAAGAAGCAGAACGAACCTGCGCTTGGTCGCTGAGCTGGAACGTGTTGAGCTTGAGCGTCGCGAGCTTCTGCCAGAACGTGACGTCTGGCGCGCTGTTCCAGGGCTGGAAGCGCAGCGTCTCGTACTCGCTGCTCGCTGTCGCCATGTCGAGCTCCTTTCCTCTCTGTTGAAGTGCGAGCGTCTGTTGTGCTTGCACGCTTGAAGGGAAATGCGGAAAAGTGGCAGAGAAGGTTTCCTTCTTTTTGCTCTTTTGCAGAGATACGCATGCGGTATTTGCTGAGAAGGTATGGTGAGGGATCGACTTCAGAATGAATACCCCTTCAAACCGATCGCGGGTTACCGATTACTATTCTGCGAGCAACATCTACTTTCGAATCCAGAATGATAAACATTTACATAGTGATATGTCGCTGGTTGGCTGGTTTCAAGCTGCTTTCGCTTGAGGTGTGCGAGCCAGTGGACGGACAGATTGACACATTGCAGCGCAGTTTGTGGTGTCAGAAAATCATGCCAGAAAGCGCCTGTGAGAAGGCTTCGTGCTAGTGAAGAAAATCGATCTGGCCTCTTCGAATGCATATGCGTGCAGATATTCTATTTCGTTTTGTGCAAAAGACATTGCTTGCGTTTGTTTCTAGCAGAAGCAAATCAAAGAGGGTTTGCGTCCAGAAAGAGAACAAGTATCGTGTTTAGGTCTTGAGTCGGACAGAGTGTTGGTCGCCGCTGTAAAAGTAAACCTAAAAACTGTTAGGCAGCGACGCCACACTTTCTACGCGTCACAAGCGAAAACAACGCAAGCAGCAGAGCAGCAGACACGAAGCCATGGCCGTCGTCACCCCCGCGCAGCTCGAAGACAAGATCAAGCAGGTGCGGCATACGCGCGTCTCTATGTGTGTGTGTGTCGTGTGCGATGTGTGCCTCGCCCCGCGGTGTGCTGACCATTATTACTCTTTCTATTACTGTTGCGCGCGCGTGTGGATGTGTGCAGGAGCTCGGAGCGATCCACGTCGAGGCGGAAGACCTCTCGGACGGCTGCGGCAGCAAGTTCAGCCTCATCGTCGTGCACGACGGCTTCGAAGGTGCGTGCGCTGTGCGCGTTTGTTTTTATTGTGTGTGTATGTGTGGACTCATCATGTGGGTCTGTTTGGTGCGTTTGCGTGCATGCATGTGTGAGCAGGCCAGTCGTTGCTGGATCGCCAGCGCCGCGTGAACGACGTGCTGAAAGTGGAGATGACGCGCATCCACGCGCTGCAGATGAAAACCTGGACGCGCGCGCAGTACGAACAGAAGACACAAAAGACGCTCCCCGCGGCGAGTCAATCCGCTGGCGAGAATTAAGAAAAAGGCGATTTGCATACAGAGACAATGTGAGGGAGAGCGTGCGTGGTTGGAGCCACCTACCAAGACAGAAGAGAAACAACAGAAACAAGAGAGAGGAGGAGAGTTATAATGAGAGCCAATGGGTTTGATCCATTATCAGCGTTGCCAGCGATGTGGCAATCCCGACACGGATGCCGTCTACTTGTTGATTACGACGACGAACAGGCTTGAAGCACGCACACCTCGCGCTAGCAGAGCTGGACCGAGTAGCCTCGCGCACGAGCGCCGTGGCTACCGCACTGCACTGCGCGTTGGTCGTGATTTGGGCAACATATGTCACCACCACCAGCAACAACAGCAGCAATGGAGCCGCTTTGTAAAGTACGACTGAGTTGCTCCTCGAACTTTACTTGACTTTCACAGTAAATTCAAATCGGACCTCATGTATTGACTGTCGTGCTTATGAAGGATAATTATGAGTCAAGTCATGTCGTTCCCACATGCATTCATACAAAGCATTTGCTACTCGACAACGAGGTTTATCAAACACTCGGTCCGAAAGACGCTATTGAACAGATCCTCATTTGTCATCTTGCTGGACAAAAAAGGCAAGAAGAGACAGCAGACAAGTCAAAACAAACCCAAGATGGCGCCGTCGATGGAGCGCGAGTGGCGCGCGCTGCCGCTGGTCTCTAGACGCAGCGGCGACAATGACAGCGAGCTGCGCATTGAGCCCGACGCCCTTGCGGTCCTGAGCGAGGCGCGAGCGCGCAACATCCACGTGCTGGGACTCTTCGGTCCTGCGAGAACGGGCAAGCGGCTCTTCCTCAAGACGCTGCTCAGCTCGAAATGCGACTTTGCGACGACAGATCCAGAGAGCCATGTGCTGCTGTGGCTCTGGACGCCCGTGGCAGGCGTACATGCGACGCCTGGAGATGGCGAAAGGGAGAGCAGCGTCAAAGTGGTGATATCGACTGGCGCGCAGGCAGAGGAAACCGCGAGCGACCGCCAGCACCGACTCGCGCTCTTACTGCTGCTGTCGTCTGCGCTCGTGTACAACGACGACGGAGAGATCAACGCGCCGGCGATCGAGCGACTCGACTGGCTGGCAGAGGTTACGCAGATCCTGCGCGTCAAGGCGAACCAAGACGAAGCCGGCGTCGGTGCGTGAAAGCGCTGCTGTCGCTCTGAATAGATAGGCTGTGTGTTCTGATAGCTGACGTATATGCTGCTCTCCCTATACGTAGCAAACGACTTCAAGCAGCACGCGCCAAAGTTCGTCTGGCTCGTGCAAAACTTCAAAGTCAAGTGGCTCACTGGCGAGGACGGCGAGAAGCTGACGCCCCTCCAGTACTTTGAAAAGAGCTTCCAGGACGAGAACGGCTTCAGCGACGCGGTCTCGAGCCGCAACGTCCACCGCATGTACTTCAACTCGTACTTTCCCACGCGCGACTGCGTCGCGCTGAGTCGTCCGGTTGAAGGAACAGCGGTGGACGTGTCGCCGACAACCGAGCGCGACGCTCTGCGCAGCCAGTTTGTCGAGTCGATCGACAAGTTCTACGCGTCGTACCTCTCTGCCAAGTCCACCACTTCGCTGCCGACAAAGCAGCTGATGGGGAAAGAGCTGCGTGCCGAGCAGTTCGTTGTCGTGCTCGAAACGTACGTCAACGCGCTCACCAGCAAGGCGCTGCCCACGATCACGCAAGCCTCCACCACATTGCTCCAGCGCTCCATCACCGAGGGCTTCGACGCTGCCAACCAAGTGTACCAAGAGGCAACCGCAAGCGTCGTGTCCTCGCTCCAGGAAGAGAGCAAGGCACTCCCAGCGCGCGAGTTGCAGGTGGCGCACTACCGCGGCGTCCAGAAAGCGCTGACAAAGATCCATGATTTAGTCGCGATTCTCCCCGAGCAGCTCCAGAAAACCGTGTTCAAAGAGAGCTTTTCGCAGTGGGAAGCTCAAGTGAAGGCGAATTTGGAGAGTCTGGTGCAGCAAAACACAGCACTGTCGCGCGACGCGTGCACGGCGATCATCGAAAGCGTCTTGCCCCACAGCCTGGAAGAGATGGCGAGCGACCTCACAACAAAGTACGTGACCATACTTGCTTTCACTCGCTTTTAGGCTGATTGATCGGTGGCGCTAACCGTCACCTCATCGCATTGTCAATGGTTAGACCTCGCGGGTCCTTCTCAGATGGACTCGCGTCGCTGCTCTCGCAGTACAAGGCGGACTTGCGCAAGGCGGTTGAGGAGTACAAGGAAAGAGGAAGCGGTCCGTCGATCCACGAGACCCTGGAGCAGGCGCTGCTGCAGTCCGTATTTGCGTCGATCAAGAACTGGGGCGTGATCGTGCTCCGCCAGTACCAGCAGCACGTTCGCGCATTGGCGGACGAGAGAGACGCGCTGGAGCAAGACTGTGGACTTGCGAGATCGAAAGACACGGACTCGGCGTCCTCTGCGGACGACCAGAAGCGCAAGTACGAAGAAAAGCTGGAGCAGTCGACAAAGCAGCTCGCTGATTTGCGGAAAACGCTACTTGGCGAGCTCAATGACAAGAAATCTGAGCTCGAGCGCTTGACGAGCGACATGCAGATGATGGAGATGAAGCAGGATGTGCGCGTGAAGAACGCGGAGAGCGACATTGCGTGGACGCGAAGCCGCACGGCCGAGCTCGAGAAGGCGTCGATCCAAGAGAACGCTCGCCCCGAGAGCGAACTCAGCAGCTCGACGCAGCAGATTCTGACCAAGGAGCGCAGTTTCCACGAAGAAGAGCGCTCATTGCTGACGCAGCAGCGCGAGATGATGGACCGCATCGCGCAGCTCGAGCGCGAGATTGCTCAGAAGAAGACCAAGCACGTGCAGCAGGTGTTTCAGCTCGAGAACGCGATCGCCAAGCAATCGGACGAGATGAAGACCGGGCACGCCGAGTTTGCGCGGCAGCTCAAGAGCCAGGCGAAGACCGACATCGGCGTGCTCAAGCTCGCGTACCAGAAGAAGAAGCTTGCGGTGCAGAGCGAGACCGACAAGGTCAAGCGCGAGATCGGCGAGATGCGCGAGAAGCTGGCGCTCTTCAACAGTCCCGTGAA
The DNA here is from genome assembly GCA_023333815.1 of Globisporangium recalcitrans. Lineage (NCBI taxonomy): Eukaryota > Oomycota > Peronosporomycetes > Pythiales > Pythiaceae > Globisporangium > Globisporangium recalcitrans. The sequence continues at coordinate 40,214 of JAASFO010000015.1, forward strand.
CCGAGCCGCTTCTTCGAAAAAGACCAACCGAGACTTCTTCAGCACCATGTCGCTGCCACTGCCGGCGATCCCGATTTTCCCACCATCAAATGACGACGAAAGCGCCAGCGGCGGCGGCGGCGGCTCGGCTTCCTCATCAAAGCACACGAACCGCTCGGCGTCACTGGACGTGTCCACGAGCTCCACGACGACCGGTCCCAACACGGCGACTCGCGCAGCAGCGACACGCAACGACAGCGATCTGTGCAAGCAGTCGTGATCACTCGAAATCGCGCTTTCTTCACACTGAAAGAGATGCGTTTCTCGGTCTTTTATATATAGATGAAACCAATTAACTGACAGCGCCGCCAGCATGCCAAGCAGCAAGCTCAAGAGCCTGAAATCGCACTTACCTCCATCTTGAACCCAACGCCTCCAAATCATGCCGTCGAACCGCTGCGTGGCGTGTCTGCTCGTGACGACCACCGGCCGCATCCTCGTGCAGTACGAACTGGACGCCACGCTCCCGCTCCACTACCCGCAGCTCGCGTTGCTTGTCGCAAGCTTGGTGCAGTTCTCCAATACACAAGAGTTTGCGCAGCTGGAGCTTCGTAACGGGTTCACATTGATCACGCGCTCCAACGCGATCTCGCAGCTTTCCAGCGTCGTGATCTGCAAGACGCCACTTCGAAATGAGAAAAACAGCGAGAGCGCGTGCCGAGCGCTCGACATGGCGCACCTCAAGAGCCTCGTGATCCTGAGCGAGTTTCTGCGCTGCTTCCGAGAGCAGGTGGACGCGATTCTCGTGGAAAGCAGGGCGAACAGCGAGCAAATGGCGGAGAAATACACGCTCACGAGCGCTTTAGGAGGACAAGGGGCACCCATGGACATGGAGATGGCGATAATGGTGCTGGTGACGACACGATGGACATGTTCATCGCGCCGATCATGGAAGACAACAGCACTGAGAACATCCGCACGGGCATCTCCGACTCCGTCGCAAAGTCCCACGCGTCGTCTTCTGTCGAGATCACGCGCAGCCAGGAAGACAGCCACGTCAGTTTCGCTCATAGCAGCAGCAACAACAGCAACGTGAGCTCGACCACAGTCGTGCTTCGCATCGGAGGAGCTGGAGAGACCCCGAAAGATCCGTCTTCAGCAGCGTCATCATCAACCGGACCTTTACACATTGCAGTGCAGATGCTTGGCGTACGTTGTGCACGCTTGATACTTTTGGCAGAGCCCCCTTTGATGCGTTCGAAACTGATACTTGTGCTCCTGGCTTGTGAAACTGGCTGGCACAGGCAGGGATGTTTGCGTCGGTTGTCTTCTTCTACGGCTCGAGCGACCAGTTCCTGGACCATTCCAGCCAGCTCGTCAGCTCGGGCGATCTCCAGCGCGTGCTCATCTCCGACCCTCGAGGGGGCGATTCCTCGAACTTGTGCAGGAAGGCGCGCTCGTGTCCGAGTTTCAGCTCCATGTTGGCGCGGACGGCGCACCAGAGAGCGTGCTCCAGGCGCTTGAAAATGTCGTCGCGCCGTGGACCAAAGTCTATGAAGAGCAGTCGACGTCGCTGTCTTGGCCAGCGGGAACTTGCTGATACTACTACTGGATGACCGACCTCCTGGTATGAACGAGGGTCAGCTTCAAGGGAGAAAATGGCTGCAAAATGGATCACACTCAAGCATGATACAATATACAACGCTGAGTTCTTGGCTGACAACTTACTGACTGCACAGCAGCCCACAGCCCAACAGCAGCGAACAAACCTAAGACACAGACGACGCGAGCGAAGATGAGGACGCCCCACTACCACACGACGACGTCGAGATCGCTCTGCTGTCCATGTAGCGCAGAATGTCTCGGTACCGCATCTCGCACTCGCTGCGCGTCTGGCCGTGCTCCATGTTCTCCAGATGGTCCTTCACGAGCGCCAGCAGTCCGTTCAGGTAGTTCTGCGTCACTTCCGGTGTCTTGGTCTCAAAGAAATAGAGGTACTGCAAGCAAATAGACACGCACGAACACACAGTTTAGAAACTAGAAGCTCTCGAGGCAAAAGGAGAGCCCCTCACGCCGCACCACGCACCGATTCCAATATCTCGATAAACAACGGCACGACTTGGCTCGACGACGAGCTCGTCGTCCAGGCATCTGCGATGCGCAGCGATCGCTGGAGACACTCGAGCACGCGCTTGCCGTCCTCCAGGCACGGATGCTGTGAAAGACATTACATCCAGTCGTTCATTAGTCCAGGCTCAGCACCAGCAGGCACACACGCAAGTGATATCCACAGCACGAAACTGTGCATGTACCCAAAACAAATGCGCGCAGCTGAGCACCATCGCCGCCTGCTCGTGCTTCTTCAACAGCTTGGCGGCGTGCTGCGTGGTCTTGGTCGCGAGCACCTCGTAGTTCGCGCTCGACAGATTCTTCGTGGCGCGCAGCGACGACACCATGAGCTCCAGCGCCTTCCACTGCTCCTTCGAGTGCGTGATCTGGTCCTCGTACACGATGAACGCTTGCGTGATGAACTCGTACGCGATAGCCTCGAAACCGCAGTCGTCCGACACCAACGCGCACTGCAGGAACAGATTCACGCACGCGACCGACATCTGCTCCTGTTTCGCCGCCAGCGCAGTCACCATCTCGTGCACAAACTGCAGCACCTCGCGCGGCAGCGTCTTGAACTTCTTGTCCTTCTGCTTCTCCAGATCCCGAGCGAGCGCGAGCGACTGGAAAATCAGCGGGATCAGCGAGAAGCGGATGCGGAACACGCCGCCCTGACCAAACGCTCTCCGTGCAACCGAGAACATCTGGAACTTGGCGTCCAAGTCCTCCTCACACTTCATCAGGTGGATAACCTTGGCGAGCTTGGCCTGCTCCGTTTTAAACTCCTCTCGCTCCGCTTCTGTGGGCTCGATCGACAGCGGCTGATCGTTCGGGTCGTCGCGGATCAGCGGAGTGAGCACGTCCGTGACAAACTCGATCTGGTCCACCGAGCAGATCTGCTCTTGGCGCTTGAGCAAAATCTGGATAAACTCGAGCACGACGACCTTGCGGGTTGTTTTCCACGGCAAGAACCGCAGAAGCTCGCTCACAGAATCCACGGACATCAAGTCGCTCAGACTCAGCTCTTCCATTGCATTTACCAAGAGCTCCTTCAGGTGCTTGCACACCACCGCTTTCTTCTCCGCGTCCTCGCTCCACTGCTGCTCGTTCAAGAACACCAAGCAGCACCTCAGCACTTTCCGGAGGAACTCCGTGCGCTGCTGCGAAGCAAAACACGTGAGCGTGAACGTCGTGAACCCCGCGAAGAGCGCCATGATCGACGTGAGTGCATCCAGCGGCTTCGTTGACGTCGGGTTCGATTCCTCCGCGACGGTGGACGCGAGTCTGCTCACACGATTCATGAGCAACTGGAAAAGACTCTGCTGTTTCATCTGCGCAGTCTCCACGTCAGTGCCGTAAATGAGATGTTTCTTGTCCCCCATGGCTTCGTGGTACTTTGTGAGTCGCTCCAACAGCGCCAGCAGGATCAGCGCCACATCAACACCCTCAATCAGCTGCCCCATCGCTGTGAGCAGCTTCTCGAAGTTCTGCAAGTGGTATTCGTCCGGGAACACTTGGATCACGCAGTCCATCAAGTACTGCTGCGCGATTTTGTCTTTGCACGTCACGATGATCTCGAGCACTTTCGGGAGCACTTGCTGCGAGTACACGTTCATTGTGATGCCTTCCATCTGACTGAGCCGCACGAGACTCGTGCCCACTAGGATCCGCAGATCCTGGCGCTCTTTCTCGCGCATTGCCTTGTCTTTCGTGGCCGCGACGCCCGCTTTCTGGTTCTGCATGCGGATCCACAAGCGGTTCGTCTCGCTGAAGTTCTGCAACAGGAACGCGATCGCGTCTTCCACGCTACCGCCCTCGCCTTCGTAGTCGCTGCCGACGTCTGGAAGCTTGTCTTTCACGCAGATCGAGAGGTAGTTGCGCAGGAAAAGACCTCGGAGCGGGTACTGCACACCCTTCGTCATCTCCACGAGATCGGTCAGCACCTCTCGCGCTGGCGCATCCTTCGACTTGATGTAGACCGAGCCAACGGTCACGAGCAGATATCTACAGCAGTGCAGCACACTCGTGTGAATACTCCGATGCATTCGATAGGAAACAATGTGGCTCCCTTTCGAGATTCAAACTCACAGTCGAGGCAGCACGTTCCCACTGCTCTGCACGCGCTCGTACAGCGAGCGGATCGACGTCCCAGACTTGTGCAGATCTTCGACGTAGCTCTCCAAGTGGCGCAGCTCGTCCAGCACCTGCATATCTATTTTGCATATAAAGACCCATCGCCCGATGTAACCCATTAGTGCGAGTTGCGATAGAGATAAATAGAGAGAGAGAGCCCGCGTGTGTGTGTGTGTGTGAACACATCAGCCGTCTAGGATTCTCTCAGATACACACATCCACACAAACGTACAGAGCTGGTAGTAGTTCTTGGGCGAGAGCAAGCTCGTGCGCAGCTCGCGGAGCAGCTCGGCCGCGTGCTTGAGCACCCCGTTGAGCTCGCCCGTGTCCATGGAGCGCTTCATGCGGAACGCCTGGTCGCGCGTGTTGCGCAGCGCCTCCTTGAGCAGATCTTCCTGGCCCTGTGCGTCGAGCACAAACGTCTTGGTCGAGTCCATCGCGACGCGTCACACTCTGAAGAAAAGAGCGACACGCGGAGAGATCAGACACCCACATGCACACACGCGTGGTGAGCACAACGAGCGCCACACGTCAAGCAGCCAAGCGCGACACCACCAGCCAACTCACCTGTTAAGATAATAGCTGCTCGTCGTCGCCTGTTTGCCTTCTTGTCGAAGAAGAAGAAGAAGAACTTTAAGGCAAGAAACATGGAAAATGCGTAACTAGTGTGGTGCTGCATCAAACGACTAGATGTTTCATATTTGATGTAGCCCACATTATTGTGTCAGTTGCTCATTTTATCCTGCAGTGCTACACTTGGCGACTCATTAAAATGGTGTCACATCCTGCTTGTTGTGGACTGTACGGCTCGACAAAACTCAGTATCCAGCTCGCAACAACAACAAGCAGACGAGAGAGAGAGCGGAAGCAGCTTCACCTCCTCCTTCTCCCTGACGCCTTCGCCCCCAGTGCCACCTGCCTCCCACCTAGACGAGCTCTCCTTCACCCCCTCTCTGTGTGTGCTGATAATGCTGCGTCTCGGAGTCACGTCGCTGGTCGCCGCGGGCGGCCGCAACCGCGCGGTGCAGCAGCTCGCGTTCGCCAACTTGAAGCGCTCGATCGCGCACACCGCATCGCTCCAATATGCTCGATGTGCGTAGATATATGTCCCCCTTCTGGTTATGCACGGTGTCTTATCTGTGTCGTGCTGGTATGGTGATCGCTGACGAACCTATTTGTCTCGGACTGATACACAGCGAACCGCGCGCTTGAGCTCAAATACAAAGACGGCACGTGCACGCTCGCGGTGCCGCTGCCGCTCTCGGGCTTTGACGAAGAGCGAGTGTTCAGCATCGCGCCAGGTTAGTTCTCGACACAGGGAGCCCACGCATGCGCTGGTGGTTGCCGAGTCCCACATGTTCACTGCGTTCTGTGTGCTAATGTGGCTCTGAACGTTGTCGTTTTGCTGTCTGTATGTGAAGAGTCGACGGTGGCGAGCATCATCGCGCAGATCGAGGCCGAGGACAAGTCTGTCAAGACCGTGGACATTCGGTCGAAGCGCGGCAAGTCGTTCGCCCCCAACGACACGCTCGTGAACATCTTGAAGGACGACTTTGAGATTGTGGTGAATGACAGCGTGCTCCCGGTTACGGCTCCAGTGTTCACTGGTGCGTAGTGATATTCTATACGACGCTGTCAGCATCTTCGTTTGGCTGGTGGCGAAAGGCTTGGGCTCATCTGTGTGTTTGTGTACTGCTGTGATCATAGGCAACGCGTACGTGAGTGTGCTCGATGAGGGCGACCTTGACGTCCGCGCCGTGGCGCAGAAGTCGGCGGTCATCTCGCTGCGCCACAGCCTCGAGACGCTCGGCAAGTGGAAGATCAGCTACGCGGTGAGTCCCCGCTTTCTGCATAACTCGTGTCCACGATGACCGAATGTGTGGCTGATATCCTTTGTTGAATGTGGTTTGTAGGACTTCGTAGTTATGTGCAAAGAGCGCGGCATCCCAAAGAAGCAAGCGCCGGAGATCCTGCACGCGTTCCACCAGTCTGGGATCGTGTTTTCGTTCCGCAACGTGCGTATTCTTCATTTCACAACCTCAGGTTGAGGGCTGCACAGTCTGATATAGCTAACGAATGTTTCTCTTCCATGCGCTCACAGTCAACGGACGAAGACCTCCAGCAGTCGATCTTCCTGCAGCCACGGAGCGTGGTGGACTCGTACTTGGAGTCGATCGGTCTCTCGCCCGTGTCCTCGCAGCTCTTTGCGCAGGAGCGCGAGAAGCTGCTCGAGAAGATCCGCTCGCTCGAGCCCGAGCACGTCGCGCTCGTGAACCTGCGCAAGGAGCTGCACAGCGCGGCCACGCGCCACGCGAACCTGGTCGCGGCGGGGCTCTCGACGTCGCTTGTCGGCACGTTTGGACTCTACTTTTGGCTCTCGTTCATCCACTTCTCGTGGGATATCATGGAGCCCGTGACGTATTTCTCTGGCTTTGGCGCGAGCATCATTGGCTACGCGTGGTGGAGCATCACAAATCAGGAGTACGAGTACGAGAACGTCTATGATTTCTTTTACAAGAAGAAGCTGCGAAAGCTCGTGACGAGCGCGCAGTTCGACCAGACGCGCCTCGACCTCGTCACGAAGGCGCTCGCGGAGAACAAGCAGCAGCTCGCGCAGGTGGAGCAGGTGCTGACCAAGTCGACCCACCTGCAGGCGAGCTACCTGCACCTGCTCGAGGACGACAAGCGCGCGTGGGACGAGCACGTCATCAGCGCGCAGGTCACCACGTTGTCCAACGACATTGCCAAGAAGTGAATGCGGTCGCATGGACAAATAGATGCGCGAATCAATGAATGCAAATTAGCAGCAGCGTAAGTGTGATGCCCTGAGGCTGGAGCCAGTCAGCCACTCGAAGCAGATCCTCGCGTGTCCATGAATGGTTTGTGGAGAGAAAAAAAAATCAAAAACAAGCGAGGGTGCTTTGATTCTGCTAACTTGGAGCACATGTCATTGACAAATGGAGTTTCCCGAACCCAAAAATGTGTCATCACCTGCTTCGTCAGTGGCGAGCAACGACAACCAGAGCGGCTGCCGGTATGCTTGGCCGCAGTGGAGCCAATCGCGTCTCTTTGCGATTCACATTGTGCGCATGCAGCTTGCTTGGTTTTTGCTGTTGCCGCGTTCGTGGCTTCGTCTGTTCTGGTGCTGCTTGGCGCTGGTGTCAACGCCACCACTCGTGTCATTCCTGCGTCGCAGGCATTTTCTTGTGATTGTCCAGCTGGTTCAGAATTGCGCATTCAGCATCCCCTCTCGAACCCGCTTCAGTCGCCGCAATCGTTCTAAGAAAGGTATACCATATCACGGCACAAATCAGCTTTATCTGCGTTGATCGCTCATAAAATTAGACATTGCATACTATTTTTGCAGGTCAAGCGTTCAGATCTGAAGTGGTAAAAAACGGCCACTGAGGACATCTGTCCTGCTGTGTGCGCGTCTGCCTGCCGATCGCGTCTGTGATGAGCCATTTCCAGAAAAGCTCCACAGCCGGCACACACACAGCGCGCGCGCTCTCGCACACTCTATCACATCAGCACAACCTCCTCGTCAACATGGACAGCAGCAGCAACAAGTTCGTGGTGCACAAGTTCGGCGGCACCTCTGTCGGCAGCGCCGAGTGCTTCGCCAAGGTCTCGGACATCGTGTCGGCGCTCGACACGCCGCGCGTCGCCGTGGTCGTGTCTGCGATCGGCGGCAAGCCGAAGGTCACGGACCTGCTCATCAGCCTGCTCAGCCTCGCCAAGCAGCGCAAGTCGCAGGAGTGCGAGGAGATCCTCGACATGATCCGCGAGAAGCACCACAAGGTGATCGCCGAGACGCTCCCGGAAGATGTGGGCAAGCCGATCGAAGAGGCGATCGACGCGGACCTGAAGCGATTGTCCGAGCTGCTGCGCGCGATCTCGATTATGCGTTCGTACAATGACAGCGTGGTGGAGTTCATCTCGGGCCACGGCGAGGTCTGGTCCGCCAAGATCTTGACCGCCGTGCTCACGCTGCGAGCCGCGGCCGACGGCAAGAAGCACAGGTTCCACTTTGTCGACGCGCGCGAATTCCTCATTGTCGAGCCGGATGAGGACCACGGCCCCGTCGTGCAGTACGACGTCACGACGAAGAACATCGACAAGATCATCAAGACCCGCCAGCTGGACGGCCAGGAGCTCACGCACCTCGTGATCACGGGCTTCATCTGCAGCACGACCGAGGGCGTGATGACCACACTCAAGCGCGACGGCAGCGACTTCACGGCGTCGATCTGCGGCCGCGTGCTCAAGGCGAGCAGCATCACGATCTGGACCGACGTCAGCGGCGTGCTGAGCTCCGATCCCAGAAGAGTGCCCGAAGCGAAGATCCTGGGCGAGGTCTCGTACGAAGAAGCGATGGAGCTCGCGTACTTCGGCGCCAAGGTGATCCACCCAAAGACCATGACGCCCGCGATCCTGGAAGCGATCCCGATCTACATCCGCAACACGTTTGAACCGGACCATCCGGGCACGAAGATCTTTAATCGCAAGCGGGTCGAGCTAGAGCGGAAGCTCTCGAATGGTCTACCGAACGCAAAGAACATCGTCAGTGGCTTCTCGACGGTCGACGACCTGGCGCTGTTCAACATTGAAGGCAGCGGCATGGTCGGCGTCCACGGCACGTCGTCTCGATTGTTCAGCGCGCTGGATCGCGTGAAAGTGAACGTCGTGCTGATCGCGCAGGCGAGTTCCGAGCACTCGATCTGTTTCGCTGTGCCCATGAGCCGCGCGATGGACGTGCAGGAAGTGGTGAACGAGACGTTCTTCAAGGAGATCCACCACGGCTTGATCGAGAAGACCGAGTTCATCGCCCCGATCAGTATCATTGCTGCAGTGGGCGACAACATGAGCGCGACACCCGGCGTGTGCAGTCGCTTCTTTGGCGCGCTCGGTCGAGCGGGCATCAACGTGCTCGCGATCTCGCAGGGCTCGTCAGAGCGCAACATCTCGGCGGTCGTGCGATACGAAGACTCGGCTGCGGCGCTGCGAGCGGTGCACTCGGCGTTCTTCCTCTCGGACCAGACGATCTCGATCGGCATCGTCGGTCTCGAGCACGTCGAAGACGACAAGACCGGCGTCGGCAAGGCGCTGCTCGAGCAGTACAACCAGCAGCGAGAGTTCCTGAAGCAGCGCTTCAACGTGGACATCCGCATCCGCGCGATCGCGACCCACTCGTCGTCCAAGATGCTGCTCGACCACAACGGCGGTCTCACCTCAGACGTGCTCGAAGAGAAGGCGGATCTCTTTGAGCCGTTCGATCACGACCGATTCCTGGATCACGTGTGCGCAGATCACTTGCCGCACTGGCTCATTGTCGACGTCTCGAATTGCCCCAGCCACGTGAAGAGTCTGTACCCGACCTGGCTGAATCGCAACGTGCACTTGATCACGGCGAACATCAACGTCGCGGCGGCGTCGACGAGCCTGCATGGCTTGATCCGCACGAAGCTGTGCGAGAAGGAGCTGATCTTCGACTCGGAGGCGTGTCTCGCGATCGGCGTGCCGATCTTCAGCACGATCCAGAACTTCATCCAAACGGGCGACGACATCCGCAAGGTCGAATTCTCCGACAGTTTGTTCCTCAACTCGGTGCTGAGCGCTGCCACCTCGAGCAGCTCCGAAATGGATCTCCCGACGCTGCTCAAGCAGCACATTGACGAATTCAAGTCGACGCTCTCGGTGCGCGACATTCTGGACGACGTCACGGGTGTGCGCAGCGCCAAGAAGGCAGTGCTGCTTGCGCGCGAGCTTGGTTTCCGCACCGAGCTGCAGGAAGTGGCGATCGACTCTTGTTGGCGCTACCGAGACGAGTCGAGCGAGAGCGACGACGACGTGACAAAGTGGGACTACGAGCGATTGCTCGCGCACTTGGTAAGCAAGTGCGAGCCGCTGCAGCAGCAAATCTCGGCTGCGATCGCGAACCGCGCAGAGACGCCATCGCTGCGGCTCATGGCGTTCGTTGATGCGCAGACCGGTGAGATCTCGGTGCGCGTCGAGGCGCTGCCAGCAGCGCATGTGTTTGCATCGCTGCAGCCACTGCAGTGCGCGTTCGCGTTCTACACAGCGCGCCACGCAGCCCACCCCGTAGTGGTCTCAGGTCCGATTGCGGACAGCTCCATCACGGCCGGCACGCTCTTCGGCAGCATCTTGAACCTGGCGCGCAGTTGCGGCGCTCGCGAGTCTGGTGTGAATTGAGTGATGATGGTTGTTGATTGAACGACTTTTTGACAAGCGATAGGAATGAATGTAATGTGGCTGCGTTTGTAAATAAATTCCACACAGTGCAAGCCCGACTAAATACGACAGAAACGTTCGACATCGAAATCTCATGTTCAGAAAGCGAATCTTTGAGGGTTTTATTTCTAAACAGGTCAGGATTCATCTTGAAGGAGATCGATAGTGTGGGCCACTCTACTTTGCGGATCTTGAGGAGCTGTGTCCAGCTTTCTTCGTTCCTTCTTTTGTTCTTTCAGCATTGACGAGACGGACAGAAACGCAAGCAGCTCCAACATGCTGATGGCCATCACCAGCCCCACACACCGCAAGAAGGCGAACGGCGTGCGTGTATGCGGATGGCTTCCTGTGTGTGTGTGTGTGCGGGTGTGTGTGCGTGCGTGAATACAATGAGGATGCGTCTTGCTGTGAATGCAGGGGGACTGGCTCAGTTGATTGTTCGGCGCCAGCAGGCGGATGACGTCAGAAGAGCAGGCGGCGGCGGGTTAGAGAAAGAGGAGCGGCGCGTGCGGCATGTTGAAGGCAAAGAGCCAAGCGCCGCGTCCACGACAAGAAGACTTCCCAAGCGCGCTTGCGTGTGCTTGGTGTACCTGCGCGTGCGTCGTTGTGTGCTGGTTCCATTTATTTCGCTGTGCTCAACTGTCGTGACGTGCCGCATTTCGATTTCTTGGGAAACGACACACGCTCATTAATCACCACGTCCACGATCACTCCAATTGCGCTCGAAGGTGACTGCGCGTGGCCATCATAACACCACTCTGCGCCTTCGCGCACGCGCGTGTGTGTGCGTGTTGAGCATGCGCAGCCCTCTCATCTTCCATCCCACACAGAACACACACACATCGCTGCCTTCATCGACGAAACAAATCGGTATCGCTACCGGTTTTACTTTCTCGCTGCATTTTCTAAAGAGCTGAAGCGGGTATGCTGCAGGCGGGTTTGGCTGCTGGCAGCTTTCTCCGGGTCTGCTTGTGTGTTAGGTGCGAACACATCCCTCTCACATTCTTCTTCTTCGCCATTTGCCCGACCCCACCTAGTCGCAGACGATCTCCCTCCCCCTTCTCTTCCTTCCACGCACGCTCACTCGTCAACGGCCGCTTCAAGCGCACACAGCTCCACCTCTTCATTCGCAATCGCATCACACGCGCACACCCGCTCGCGCACGCGCCGTCCTTCCTTCGAACTCCATCATGACCCGAAAGCGCCGCATGACCAAGCCCGCGCCTGCGCCAGTGGCCACGTCCGCGCCAGCGCTGTCTCCGTCTCCGTACTCGCCCGCACGCAGCACGCGTAGCGCGGCGTCGTCCGTGCTGTCGCTGCTGACGCCGCCGACGAGAGCGAGTCAAGCCAAGTCGTCGTCGTCGTCTGGATTTGCCGACCTGCCTGTGCTCTCGCCGCCGCTCAAGAAGCGCGTGCACACGCGCAGCGACGCGCGCGCGGTCAAGGTTCAGAGCCTCGAGGAAGCGCTGGACGAGCAGGACGAGTACGACGACCAGCCGCGCTTTGTGGACGGCGACGGATACGGCGACAGTCAGAGCAACGCCAGCAACAATGCACTGCGTCACATCATCAAGCCCGACCCGCACCTCCCGGATCCGTACAAGCGCGCTGCCAAGGTGCTCCACTACAAAGGCTCGGTCTACGACGCCATGCTCACGCGGGTGAGCTTATGCGCTGCTGTTCATGAGGAGCCCGTGTTGACAGGCTAATCAATGCTCACTCACATACACATGTGTATCAAATAGGCGCGCGTGCACCAGAACCAGTGCGAGTTCATTGCGCTGCAGGCGCTCGAGTACGAGAACCAGTTTTACCTGTGGACGCGCTCGGGGAGCATCGGGTACACGGGCAAGACGCTGCTCATGGGTCCGTACGAGTGCGAAGAGCGCATCATTGTGGAGTTTTGCATGGTCTTCTCGTCCAAGACCAGCTGCACGTGGGAAGAGCGCCACTCGCTGCAATACCAGGAAGGAAGGTTTGTAGATTGCTCACTGACTGACTGACTCATAGGCGGCGGTGTGCAAGGTGGAAGCTCAAGAAGCGCAAGTCTCTCTGAGCTTCTTCTCATACGCGCTCTGTGTCTTTCTCTCGCTATGTAGCTTTACGTGGATTGAGCTGGACTATTCCATGGGCACACCATACGCGGATCTCTCGAGCTCGCTGCTCGACAGCTCGGATGACTACGAGGACCCCGGCAGCTCGCGCGCATCTGGCAGCAGCAGTGGTCAGAAGCGACGAAGGACTTCAAGATCGTCCTCTTCATCGTCTTCTACCCGACAGTACAGTTTCGTACAGGACTGGAACAGCTCGTCATCATCTTCGTCTTTTTCTGGCAATGCGACGACATTGTCAGAGAAGAACAAACGAGCAGCTACAGCGACAGTGTGTCCGCCAGCGTCGCGGCTGCATGCGGAAGTGCAGACATTTCTGAATCTGATTGCGGATCCGCACGAGTACCACTCGTACAGCTACTCGGAGACGGAGGAAGTGATGGAAGAAGCCCAGAAAATGCCGCTCGGACGGCTTTCCAAGACGACCATCAAGCGGGTACGATACATCTCAATTCTATTTGTCCATCGCAGCCCTGGCTCTTGTGTCTAATGAGCAATGAGCACTTGAATATCTCACGCAGGGCTACGAGACGCTGCAGCAGATCTACGAAGCGCTGCGCACGCGCACCGCGTGCCGAACGCGGATTTTGAACCTGAGCTCGCACTTTTACTCGATCATCCCGCACCACTCGCGCCTCGACGTGATCGACACGATGGTCAAGCTCGGCAAGAAAGTGGTGATGATGGAGAGCGTCTGCGAGAACGTGCGCGGCATGAGCGCCATGGAGGTCGTGAACGCGTGCAAGCAGCGCAACTACCTGGACGAGTGCTACGCGCTGCTGGGCTGCGATATGCTGCCGATCTCGGAGAACTCCGACGAGCACGCGTTCGTGAAGGCGTATCTGAAGAACTCGAGCTGCTGTGGGTGGAAAGACGGCACGCTGCAGCTTCTGAACGTCTTTCGCGTCTACAAACCGGACGAAGACGACCGCTTTGAGCCCTACAGAGACTTTCCGAACCGAAGAGTGAGTGAGAAATTGGTTTTGTCCAGACTGGCAATGGTGGCATTTTCTCAGCTGTGCTTGGCATTTGTATGGATGTTTCCGATTCTGCAGATTTTGTGGCACGGGAGTCGCATGAGCAACTGGCTGGGCATCCTCACGGATGGTCTTCGCATCGCGCCGCCCGAGGTCGCGTCCAATGGCCGGATCTTCGGCAAAGGTATTTATTTCACAGACAAGGCGTCGAAAGCACAAGCGTACTGCCACGCGAGCGCGCGCCACGGCGGGTCGCAGAACAAGTGCGTCTTCGCGCTGAGCGAAGTGGCGCTAGGCGACGTGAAGGAGATGGTGTCGTCGGACGAGAACGCGAAGCGGTGGGTGCACGTGAGCTGCGGCGGCCACACAAAAGCCACGGCGTTCCACAGCTGCAAGGGGGTGGGCACGTGCCGCCCCGACGAGAGCGGCGACGTGGTGGCCAAGGATGGCGCGGTGTGGCCGCTCGGGAAGCCCGTGCAGACGGCCGAGGCCACTGGGCTGAGCCACTCGGAGTACATCATTTACAACCCAGCGCAGGCGCGCATGCGCTACGTCGTCGTCGCGAAGAGCGCCTATTGAGCTGTTGCTTTAGACCCGTTGCTCGTGCGTGTTGCTTTGTCTTTATACATAGGTGGTTGTTTGTTGTGTTTGGTTGGGTCGGACTCAGGCTTTTTGTGTATTTTGTATGGAATAATGCGCTCTTTCGCTCTTTCCTCTGTGGTAGGTGGTTGTTTGTATGCATGGCGAAGGTTAGTTGGCGTAGAGCTCAATCCAAAGCGAAGAGCTCACTCACTCACTATCACTCAGCTTACTTGAGCTTCTTGGCGCGGTCCGTGATCGCGTTGAGTCGCTCGACGAGGGGCGGGTGGCTGTAGTGGTAGGCGCTGTAGAGCGCGTCCGGGTTCATGTTCGAGAGGTTCTCGATCGCGAGCTTCGTGAGCCCCGAGCGGAGCCCCTTCTCGTGGCCGAGGTCCACGGCGAACGCGTCAGCCTGGAACTCGTTCTTGCGCGTGTTGAGCGTGATCAGGAACGACAGCACGTGCTCCACAGGTGCCCACACCGTCTGTGAGAACAGCAGGAAGCCGATGATCACAGGCTTCTGGGAGTCGCTCGCAAAGCCAAAGCTCGCAAACAGGTCGCTGTCGTTCATGCACAGCCCAAAGACGTAAAAGCACACGAACGTGTACACCTGCTGGATCACAAAGCCCTGCGCCGTGTGCCAGAGCTTCCAGTGGCCGAGCTCGTGACCGAGGATCGCCACGATCTCGTCGTGCGTCGCCTGCTCCAGCAGCGTGTCGAAGAGCACGATGCGCTTGCTCTTGAAGAAGCCGAAGAAGTACGCGTTGCTGTGGCTCGAGCGCTTGGAGCCGTCGCACACAAAGAGCTTCGCGAGCGGGAACGCGAGACTCGACGCCAGCGCCTCGATGCGCGTGCGCAGCTCGCCCTCTTCCAGCGGCGTGAACTTGTTGAACAGCGGCATGATCAGCACCGGGTAGAGCGTCAGCATCACCAGCGAGAACGCGAACAGGAACGCCCACACGTACAGGTAGAAGTGCGCACCGCCCCAGCGGATCACAAAGATCAGTCCCGCGGTCACGGGGTACCCGATGACCATAAACAGCAGAAAGCCCTTGAGCTTGTCCATGAAGAAGAGCCCGAGCGTCTGCTTGTTGAAGCCGTGGCGCGCCTCGACCACGAAGGTCGAGTAGAGCGAGAACGGGAGTCCCACGAGCGTGTCGCGGATCGACGTGAGCGTCAGCAGCATGATCGCGAGGTAGATCTCATTCGTTTCGTCCACGCCGATCGCCGCGAGCGCGTGACCACTGAGCGTCCACATGAACGGCAAGTAGCCGAGAAAGAGCAGCGCGGTCGCTTCCGCCTGCGAGTACGCGCCAGAGACGAAGCCGAATGTGCTCTTGTCGAGTCCGTACGCGCGACTCTTGTCGAACTTCTCGAGCGTCGCGTCCAGCAGCGAGATCTCTTCGGCAGACTCGTCCTTCTTGTCGTCGGCACTAGCGTCGTCTCCATCCTTCGCTTCCGCCTCTGTCTCCTTCATCTTCTTGGTCGTGAACATGCCCAGCGAGCCGATCGCGTCTCTGAGCGGCTCAGGAAACTTCTCCTCCTTCAGCTTCTGGTGCTGACGGAAGTCCAGATACGTCTCGAAGACGTACACGAGCGTGATGAAGACCACCGCCGCCTGGAAGTACGGCACGGAGCCTAGCTGCCAGCCCTGCTGCGTGAAGTACGGCGCGCTCCACCACGCGTGCGAAGGGAGCTCTTGGATCGTCTCACTCATAGTGATGATTGATGTTTGGGATGTGAGGCATTGCCGAATTTGTGGAGGACTGTTCTCATAAGTGCGATTCATCCAATAAAGTACGATCATGAGACCCATCTAGGTGCGATTTGTCTGTCCTCTTTGATTTTTGACAGGGATGATGAGTGGTGCGTCACAGTGAACAAAAAAGATCTCGCTCATCTCTCCAGCCCAGTTTGCTCTCTGTCCTTCTATTGGAGAAAAACACACCAAATATCTTTGCTAGCCACTGTGATTGGCTGAAACGCAGTGACCACCACTTTCGAAAATTTCTGGTTGTGCGTCACTCACTTTTGGATGAGTGAGCAGTGCAATTGCAATTTGCACTTGACGATTGCAGAGCTCGTCCACTTTTCAATTTGCTCTCGACAGCGCAGCAGTCAAGTAAGCAGCATCCAGAGAGGAAGATGGCCGTGATCCGTGGCGTCGCCGCGCTCCTTGCGCTGCTGAGCGCGACCGCTCCGATCGACCAGGCGGACGCGAAGCGCGTGTGCGCGCGCACGTTCAAAGACCGCGAACACCTGCACCCGAGCGTGCACCAGCTCCCGGCGCTCAACAACGAGCAGATCATGGAGCTCTCGACGTTCCCGAAGAAGCTGGACTGGTGCGAGCAGGGCTTCTGCACGGCGTCGTGGAACCAGCACATCCCGCAGTACTGCGGCTCGTGCTTTGCGCACGGCGCGCTCTCGGCCGCGCAAGATCGCATCAAGATCATGCACAAGAAGCAGGGGTACCTCGGTCCAGACGTGATGCTCGGGCGTCAGACGTTTCTCAACTGCGGTCCCGCCCACGGACTCTCGGACGGTTGTGGCGGCGGCGAGCCGACGGATGTGTTTGAGTTCATGAGCAAGTTTGGAGTCCCAGACGAGAGCTGCTTGCCGTACAACGCCACGGACCACACCAAGTTCACACAGACGAACGGCACGTGCCCACCGGAGGGCTACTGCATGAAGTGAGTTTACTATCCGTGGTGCTTCGTATTAATGATAGGGAGTACTGCCTTGTGACTCACCACTCACTACTCTACAGCTGCATGCACACGCCAGAGAGCCCAGACGTGCCAGTGTGCTTCCCAGTCAAGACCGTGGTGCGCTACCGCGCCAAGGAGTACGGCCGCGTCACGGGCGAACACGCCATGATGAAGGAGCTGCTCCGCGGCCCGATCACGTGCGGCATCGCGTGCAGCGACGGCTTCACGTTCGACTACCGCGCGGGCATCTACGAGGACAAGACCAACTTCTTGGACATCGACCACGACGTCGAGATCGTCGGCTGGGGCGAAGAAGACGGCGTCAAGTACTGGCACGTGCGCAACTCGTGGGGAACGTAAGTACACTGTGGTGAGTTTCATGCATTGCCTTGGGCAAACTTGTGCTGACGATGCCCGAGCGTGTTGTTTGAGGGGATAGGTACTGGGGCATGAACGGCTTCTTCAAAATCGTGCGTGGCGTCAACAACCTCGGCATTGAAGCGGACTGCCACTACGTGCTCCCCGACATCTCGGACGAAGAGCTCACGTTCTCGGAGACGCCCATCTACGGCGGCTCCCACTGGGGCATCGTCCCGTTCGCAAAGGACGCGGCGGTCAAGTACCCGGTGCAGACCACGGACGACGTGGCGTTCAGCAGCCTGCCTCTGCAGTCCCAGGAGCTCCCGGACGCCAAGGACTCGGACTCGAGTGACGAGGTCGTCGTCGCCGACGCTGCTGTCTCGAGCCTCCGCGCTCCTCAAGGTGCCAAGGCAGCGACAGCACCAGCGCAAGACCACCCAGCGGGTCTCTCTATGGCGGCGCTGGTCGTCGCGCTCACCTCGTTTGGCGCAGCGATCGGCTTTGCTGCCGCCCGCCTTTCGCGCCGCGAGACTCGATACGCGCCAATCAACTAGAGAGTTGTTGGTTCGAGAGAGGAACACCACCACACACTGTTTAGCTTTTAGCGTGTCCACACCGCTTTGAGCTGTGATGGATTTTGGTTCCCACGATTTTCGGCTCGGGTAATAATGATGACAACTCCATTGTAGTCGGATCTTTTCTAATATAATCGAGCTGACAGACAGGGCGATGAAAAATCAAATGCACACGCTCACTTGTTTCTTTTTCGCTCACCATTCGTGACACGTTATTATCATGATGCCAAACTGGGTCGGTCACTCGTCCTGACCGATGCTCGAGTGGTAGTTCTGGTTCACGTTGTTTGGGTCCGGGAAGTTCACGAGATACCGCCAGCGGCTCGCGACGCGCAGCTGGTAGTAGAGGATGCCGACTACGCAGCTCACAGTCATGACGACTGCCGTGATCACCGACTGACCGAACTGCACCCATCCGATCGCCACCACCTCCACCAGGAACAGCGACGCGCCGAAGCGGAAAAGCTGGTACGCAAGCTGCCACTCGCGCTCGCAGCGCTTGAGCCACCAGGCGTAGAACGGCGAGACGAGCTCCAGCTCGACGACCGTGAGCTGCCGCACCTCGCCCTCCAGCGTGTGCGTCACGAAGCGCGTCACGGCCAGCAGCAGTAGTGTGCACGTGAGCATGCAGATCAGCATAAATATAAACTGGAGATTTGAAAAGACGCACAACATACAACACACGGTCAGGCTTTCATCATATGCTGGTACGATGGCAATACTGGCAGCGGTCCGTCCATACAGCTCGCGCACCTCCAGACAGCAGACGCCGCCGTAGAACACCAGCAGCATGTGGTTCGTGCCCTCGGGCAGGTTGATCTCGACCATGGAGACCATGGAGAAGCCTGCGAGCAGCGCCGAGAGCCGCGCGATCGCGGAGAGCTGATTGTGCCGCGCGTCGATGATGCGCTTCTCGTTCTCGAGCTTGAGCACGCGGCGCTCGCGCTCCAGGTCGGCATTGCGCCACGCGATCTCGCGCGAGATGGCGTCCTCGCGCCACTGCTTCTCCTGCTCGCGGTGCTGCATGTCTTCGTCGCGCCACTGCTTGGCGTTCTTGAGGTCGTAGGACCCGAACACGGCGTCCACGACCGCCCCCATGGCCGCCATGCTCGCCTCGCCTGCCTGCCTGCCCACAAAGTCTCTGCTGTCGTCGCACCAATGTGAATGAGAGAGTTTCAACAATGCGATGATGTTCTACACGAAATGTACAAAATGTTTAGCAAACCACTATCGAATTATACTCCTCACCAACTGAGTCACTTTGCTCTCATTCATGTTGATGGCTTCCAGATTTTAGCAGCTCATGCACAAACTTCAAAATACTACGCCAGTGATGGGTACCAAATCCAGAATTATCCTCTCTTCAGTCACTATCCAGCACAAATAGTGACTCGTCATGCACCGTCTCTTTTTGTTGCACTGCATCTCTTGCATCTTTTGGAACGAGAATCAGGAAACGAAGAGGCACAATGAGAGGAAAGCAGAAGCAGGTGGTAAACAAAAACAGCTTTCCTGTCACTTCGAATGAGACTCCTGAGCTCCTTCAACATGGCGTCAGTCAGTCTGTAGAAAGATGGCGAGCCGCGCGCTGCATGTGTGTGCAGACCGACCAGACGGCTCTCTCGCTCTCTTTCTCGCCGCCTGCCTGTCTCTTCATTCAGGCGCTTTTGACACGCCAGTCCCCCAAGTGACTGACTGTCTTGAATGGCTGACGTCGCAGCGAAGGAGCTGACTTGGCTTGGGCTCCGCAATGACTTCTTTCTCGCTCTCGCTCTCTTCATCCATCCGGAAGTCACAGCTGGGGGATCCACATGACGGAAGCGGAAAGACAGAGCCAACGTAGCGCTTCTGCTTCTTCGGTTGGTCTTCTTTACCAAGTAGATAACAAATGGAGCATCAGTCGATCGGATGCAGTGAGGGAGTGAGAAAAGTCGGACCACACCACTAATCCTGATGATCGACCCAGGCGATCGTCCGCTGGTTTACCACCACAGTGTCTGCCAGTTTATCCTTCCTTCCTGTCTATCCAGAGAGAGCGTGCGCATCCATCCATCCGCTGGTCCTCTTCGCTGCTCATTGCCCAAGTTGCCGCGTAGAGGCGCAAGTGGTGGATGATGCATCCAGCTACGACGAAGAAGAACCGCCTGCGTCGCGTCGGCGCATGGTGCACGCGGCTCATCGCGCGCGTCTCCAAGCATCCCCACCACAAAGTGAGAGAGGACGTCGGCAGCCCCGTGACGGAGAACGAGTCGTGGATCACGACCACGCAGCGCTCGCGTCGCACCAGGTGGAACAGCAGTGGTGACGCCAGCGGCGGCGCACCATCGCCATCAACAACAGAGACAGACCGCGCACCGAGTGATCTGCAGCCAGTGTGCAGAGCAACAGCGGGGTCAGGACGATCGCATCGATCACATAGCAGCGCCAGCAACTCGAGATCGAATCGAGTGAGCCAGCGAATAGAGAGCAGCAGCGCTGCCGCGTCAGGGGATCCGTTGCGCGACGAGTTGTCGCTCATCGCGAGCCAGCGATTGCACGTCGCGAGACTGTACGCGCAGGCACAGCACCTCAAGCGCAAGGAGCTGCGTGAGCTCTCGTACGAGAGACGCATGCAGATGCCGCTCAACCACATCCAAGTGCGCCGCCGCCTCTGTCGCGAGAAGGGAGAGAGCGGATGCACAGGCGGCGCTGGTGCTGGTGCTATCATCACGCCGTCGTTCGTGTGCATCCGAAAGGCTCAACTAGGAAGAGATGCGCGTCGCCGGCTCAAGATCTTTGGGTTCAACGCGGAAGACAGCGTACCGCCCTGGATCCCGACCACCGCGACGACAGATCGCTGGAGCTGCGAGCTCACGGTCGGCTCTCCGCGATCCGCATCTATTATCGACCAGAAGCAGCTGCAAGCGGCTCGAGTGTCGTCCGAGTTCAGCAACAAAATGCATCAGCTGCATCCGCATCAGCACCCTCCGCAATCTGCCAGAGACACTGGAATCTCGTGCGAGACATTGCGAATACGGTATATCTAAGAGAGCGAACCCGTCGATGACGCAGCCCGAAGCGGAGGTGCAGCTAGCTAGTGTAGTGTCTGCGTCCGACTCGTGATGCTAAAAAGCGCCGATCTCTCACTGCAGCGAGAATCTTCATGTGCATCAAGAGCTGTTTTATAGTTGGTCATCACATCGTCCTCATCTCAGCAAAGAAATTGGAAGCAGCCGGACATAATGTGACCCACATAATTCGAACAAGTGAAATCATGTGGCAGACACTAATCTGCACTCAATCTGTGATTGCCTGAAGAGCTCTGACTCCAAATGCTTGCTTGCTCTTTCTACCTTGATATGTGAGGTGTCGTCCATTTGGACTTCCTCGTGATTCGTTACTCGAACCTCTCGCTGACTCTCATTGCGAACGACTAATCAAGCTCTATGAGAAGGTGACCATTGGCTCTCTGGTAAAGAAAAGAAAGGTGACTCGGTAGTTAAATAGTTGGCAGAGGAAGAACCAAGTTCTTCCGCCTGAGATTCTGTCTATAGGGCTCACTGGGCGAAGTTCTGCATCCTTCTCTCTTTCTATGGTACATGGGTTGATTTGATCGGCTTGCCACCCCAGCTCGCTCGCGTCGCCATGCTGTTTGTCTACATCTTCTGCGGCACGAGCTTGACCATCCGGGACCGCAGCGCGAGCATCACGAGCAGCTGCTCCTTGCGCTTGACGACGCAGAGCTCCTTCACGAGCTTGGCGATGACCACGCGCAGCTTGCCCTGCGACGACTCGTGCAGCCCGATGATCGCGCGCACGTGCTCGAGCAGCGTGAGCTCTTCCTGTCGCTCTTCCTCAAGCTCCTCGAGCTGCTCCTGGCGACTGCGCACCTCTTCCTCTGTGAAGCTGTACTCCTCGTCGCTCTGCGCGCTGCTGGTGAGCTCGTCCTGCACTTCCCGCACGTACTCGTCGATCTCGTGGAGCCGCACGAGGCCGTCCGCCAGGTCCTGGTGCGAGAGCACGAGCTCGTGCTTGGTCACCGCCAGCTCCCGGTGCAGCGTCAGGATCTGCATCTGCAGCGCGCGCGACGACAGCGTGAGCTTGGCGGCGATGCGCTCGAGCTGCTGCGGGCTGATGGAGCGGAGCGAGAGCTGCTGCTTGTTCATAGTGTCCTGTGGGTATGTGGAGCTGGAGCAGGAGACTGCGTGGATGGAGCGAAGCGCTTGCTTGGTGCAGATCAAATCGAAGAATGAGGAAAGTGTCGAGAGAGAGAGAAGAGCAATGCGGAGCGATGCGCTCAGTCCCATCAAGCGCAGACGTGCAGTGGGATTCTGCCAGTTCCTTCTCTGTTCCGAGTCGCGTCCACCCTTTTTTGTCAGCCAGCAGTCATCCTCACTTCTCACCTGGTGTAATAAGAACTTGGACAATAAACAGTGCATGCTCCAGACCCCTTGCAGCGGATTTCGCAGTCTATACTGTTGTAATGACAATATCCATACTCTAAGCAGGTGCATGAATCTGTCCAGATGCAGGATGCTGATTGGCTGTCCATCCGTGGACACCTGACCGACCAACACACACCTGCACTTTTTCGATCAACAGCTCAGTTCTGAAGGTTGATTCTGTCTACTGAGCGAACCGCAAACTGGGATTCCATTTCCACCTGCTGCTGCTCCGTCCAGTTGATCCGCCCTGCTGCACGTGCACAGAACATTGCATGTTGCTGATGCTTCCAGCAAAGATGCCAGCACTTAGATTGCCTCATGCGTTGCAAGGTGTGGCTCGTTGCATGTCCCCATTCCCAAAATGCTCTGCGACGATGTGCTTTCTCTGGAAGGTTGAGCTTTGGATGCGAGGCGTGGACATGACTTTGAATGCTAACTGTGAACGGCATCATGATTTGGAGTGATTGCCAAGCACGCTCTAGAAAATGAGGCGAGAGTGAAGTCAACTTCCGTTGTCGGAGTGTGTGTAATAGGTTTTCATCATTGCGCGCTGAGCTGATCATCTGAAGTGATCGTTGATCACTTGGGTGTGGCAAAACGCCAGAATGGACTGGACAGATGCGATGATGTGGTTGTCTGTTGCTGCTGGTTCTCTATGAGTGCACTGCGCACTCTCTGGCGCGCAACCAGTTCTCGATTGCTCGCCACTTGCGAATGTGTGTGATTTGAAAACACTCAGAAGTGCATCAATCAGAACCAAGAAGGGTCCGATTTTGATATCCTCTCTGTCCGAGTTCGAGTTGCTGGATCGTTCATATCGCTGGGCGAAAAGTCCTCGCGGCGGAGGTAATTTCTCGCGAGAGAAGCATGCAAAGCATGCGGTCGTGAACCTTTTTGTCATGGATCTTCATTTTGGTTTGAGAAGGCGAGACCAAACATTCAGCGAGCGTTTGCCGCTTTGTGCCGTCGTGGGCGAGGCGTTCTCCGCACATTTCTCGCCCTTATCAGGCAGCACCTTCGCCTTCATTCAAATCACCGCCCTCTCCTGTCCGATCCGGAAAGGATGCGAGCCTGGAAGAACTGGATGCCATTGCTCTCTGTCTATGAAATGGCTCCAAGTCCAAAGCCATCGTTGTCTATGTGTATGGACTTGGACTTGGCTACGAATATTGGCGATGTTTCCTAACAACAAAACGGATTTCAGCCCTTGGTTCTGGGAGACCAGAGAGCGTGACGAGTTCCACTTAGCTGACTGGACTCAAACCCGCTTCCCGATTGTCAGAAACAAGAAAAGAAGAGGCTCGACAAATCGAGCGAGGTCCACCCGCAAGTCAGCGCGTCAGGCAAAGAAGTGGGCTCACGTTACCGATGGTAAAGCTGGGCTGGGAGTTTCGGGATGACTGCTTCTGAGAACGCAAAGGTGAGCCTCTTGCCTTTCAATCGAGCCTGTTGCTTGACATCACCTTCTGGTTGTGCCTCTCTTGTGGAAATGGAGAGAGAAAACACTCAGCATCAACGCAATTGATTGTTGCCGTTTGAGCCTGTGTTGATAGCAAACATTTGCAAACATCGTGTCCACACTTTTAAAGGGTGTAATGAATATCAAAGTAATATAAAGTACTTACTCCATCAAATGTCGCTCGTTGTAAAGAAGGGATTTCATTTCACACGGGCTAGAATGCATTCTGGAACGGCTTTCAGGGTGACTGACAACTGATATCTTGACCAACAACTCGACGAGCTCAACAGCTCCGATCCGAATGGACTGCCAAAGACGAGAGCCGTTGCCAGACACACAACGCGAAAAGAGCCGAAGGGAACGCAGCTCTACTGTATCGCAGAGAGCGTGTGACCGCAAGCAACACTTTTATCCCGTGTGCCTCACCGGGTTGACGACAACTTGAGCCCTCCGCGGACGGCTGCACCATGGCTCCAT
The DNA here is from genome assembly GCA_023333815.1 of Globisporangium recalcitrans. Taxonomy (NCBI): domain Eukaryota; phylum Oomycota; class Peronosporomycetes; order Pythiales; family Pythiaceae; genus Globisporangium; species Globisporangium recalcitrans. The sequence continues at coordinate 64,357 of JAASFO010000015.1, forward strand.
GCGTGCGTCAGTTGGTCCCTTCGTCATGGGATTCAAATCGGGAGCAAATCCTTCCCAGTGTGACCCACACTAGCTCTCGCTCTCTCTCGCTTGTCGTTCGCTCAGAACTTGCCGGCCGTCTTCGTGGTTCCTCTCACAGAAGATCGGTGATCCACTTGCCGATTTGAGGGAACGAACGCGATCGAGTGTCGAGCTAGTCATGGCGCAGAGAGCAACTTGATCGACGAGAAGACGCATCCATTCCATTCACTTCCACTGCGGAGGTCGAATCGCTTCGTGTCCGGTCAGCAGGAAGAGGCACGCGAGATGATGAAGAGGTCCACGTACGACCTCCAAATCAGCACTTTTGCGCCAGGAGATCGCGCTCCCATATCTGACTCCTGTTGCGTCGCACGTGTCGCGAAACGAGCAAAGTCAAAGCGATTGGTCGGTCTGCAAGCAAGTGGTTGGTGCACGTTCCAGTACAGTGTAGGACATGGCTCGCTGCTCAATCCCATGGGCTATGGACGGACGGACAGTCACGCAAATCAGCACGAGTGCACCTAAGGCGAGTCGGTAGCTACTGGGATTTGCATCGCATAACTTTGTTCTCGCTGAAGTTACCATCGCCTCGCCATCCAAGATACAAACACACACACACACACACACACACAGCCAGGTTGCTACCTACTTGTTTACGAGTCTCCAGCAAAGTCGCCGCCATCGTCGCCGCCAGTGTCGCCGCTGAAATCGAACGTGGACATTGCGCCGCCCGAGTCGCCAGCAAAGTACGACGTGCTGGTGGTGGTCTGTTGATGCGATCCATCGCCGCCGTCACCACTGAACGCTGAGCCTAGGAACGCGCCAGCCGCGAGACCCGCCACAGCCCCTACCGCGCCGGTCACGAGTCCGCTGTCGTTGTTACCGCCACCACCTCCCGTGTAGCCGCGCTCTTCGTACAGCGGTGGAGCTGATGGGTACGCGTACCCATCGTTCGTTGTGCCATACTGCGTCGCCTGGACCGTGTACACTGGCTGCGCATACTGGTACTCGCGTTCATGACGGCGGTGGCGCTTCTCCGCCGCCCCGCAGCAGCAGCACACGCAGCAGATCATGAGCAGCAGGAAGAAGATGGTCGAGCCCGAGCCTGAACTGGACGAAGAGGTCGTCGTGCGCGTCACACCTCGCACATTTGGGCTCGACGACACGACCGTGCGTCTGCAGCGACAGTTGTACGCGTTGTCGAGCACACACTGCGCGTCTGCGGGACAGCAGCACGGCGCCGCCGACACGAGCGTCTGGCAGAACTGACCGGGTGTGCCGCGGAACGCTTGGTCGCACTGACCGGTTCGCTGGCAGAGCCCACAGCCCGAGACTGCGGCTGAGAGGGTGTCATCGGCGTCGATGGCTTCAATGGTTGACTCTTGTTGTTGCTGATCTGAGGAAGAAGCCGTCGTCGTCAGCACCAACAGCAGCATGCAGAGAAGAAGCGCGGCGCGCTTGAAAGGCGGCGCCATGCTCGCTCGTCAATCTGTTCTTCCGTTCGCGCGCGCACTGTGAAGAATTGGAGAGTGCTGCTTCTCTCTTTCATCAAGAAGAAATAGAGAGAGGGTGACAGTTGCGATGCGATTTATCACTATCATTATTCAGCTCTTCAGAGTGAGTGTCTGGTTATTATAGCCAATCAGTTGTGTCTCATGCAGTCATTTCTTCCAGTGAGAAGGCTTACAGGTGGAGAGTGCTGGATTTTGGGGGTGTGGGTCACAACAAATTGTGTGGTGCTGCATGGGTACATTCTGTGCCCATCACTCGCAATTGATCAGTAGTCTGTTGACGCGAACTGCACCCGCAGTCGCCACACATCGCTGAGCCGAGGACCGCACCAGCTGCGAGCTCACCACTGTGCCGACTGCAGCTCCAGCGAGTCTGCTGTTGCTCCCATCGTTCGTTCCGTACTGCGTCGACGCGTACACTGGCTGCGCATCTGAATCCCCGCATCGCCAGCGCATGTTCCTTGGGCGAGGACTGTGGCTGCTATTGCCAAGTCAAGCGAAGTCGACGAGTTTCATTGCTGCGATCACGATTTAATTGCTCGTCGCTGCTTCAGCACATCTCGGTAAAATGCACACCCAAAACGCTGAAGTGGGTCAGCGCGACTCGCGATGGCAGCAGAAGCAGTCGCGCAGTTAGCACATCAGTGCTCCATTTAGCTCTCTCTCCACTGTCAATCATTTCTCCAATCGCTCGGCATATCCACTCAACAAGGCACCATTTATGGTTGTCGTGGTACTCACAGAGAGGGCGTGGCAGTGGGAGAAGCACGAGTATGGATCCACACGATAATGCTAGTCAGATCCCCATTTTCACAGTGTAGCCATGTATGTGGGCCACGTAACTATGAACCATCACTCTGGTTTCCTCCGAATAAAAGGACCCGTCTTCTGCTCAAGCGACTAACAGTACTTCCTTGATGTCAATCACACCACTCGCACTTAGCGCGGATCTGTTCACAAGCAAAGAATTGCTGGTGAAAAGCACAAACAAAGAGCAATGAGCAGCGATCGCATCTTCGTGGGGCTCGAGACGTCCTTCAGCCATGACCTGCCCGCGACGCTCGACAAGGTGCGCTCGCTACCTATCCGCCCAGAAGCTCCATTTGCTGCCTGCTAGCTCACTCACTCACTCGCGCGCTGTTGTGCTCACGCTTGCGCGTTCCTCTCTCTCTTTGTGCCAATCCACAGGTGTATGAAGACAAGATGAGCGGCGTGATCGCGCCGCTTTTCCACCCGAGGTGCGTGTGAACCACACCCGCAAAGCATGGCACTTGCGCTTCTAGAGACTGATTGTCTGTGGGTGATGCTTCTTTGGTACAGATTCAAGCGCGACGACCTCGGGGTCTCGGATACGCGAGACGGTCCGCAATCACGTACGTTCTCGCCTATTGATACTAACAGGCACGTATCGGCCCATAACCATCCTACTCATATCGCGGTTGCATGTATATTCGCGAATGCGCACACAGGATCGGACTTGGTGATGGACTCGCGCGGCTGGACGTCGTCGGTCGTGGGCAGCATCTCCAAGTGGATGAACCTGGACGCCGGCTGCCAGCGCGCGCGCCTTGCGGCCGAGAAGGTGTTCAAGCAGGAAGTCGCGTGGGCCTCGCACCTGTCAGTGCCCGCCGTGCTGCTCCCGACGCCGCGTCACCACACGAACTCGGCGAACTACGCGCGCGTGCTCAACCAGTCGGTCACGCAGGCGCAGTACTTGCAGTTCTGGGTGCGCATCCCGCTCTCGTACCGTGTCGGCACTGGCGCGCCAAAGCTGCCAAAGGGAGGGCCAGATCTCCAGCACAACGAGGAGATCTCGCTCGACGAGGACACGGGAGTGAGTCCCTGGGAAGCCTGGAACGCTCTGCGCACCAAGTGCGAGCACAACCCAAAGGTGCAGGTGGCGCTCGAGATCACGGCCGACCTGCCGTCGAGCGAGGAGCTCAAGCGCTGGCTCGGCGAGCCTGTCCGGGTACGTAGCTCACTAATCCCCGCTCTACACCTGCACGCATGCGTACGCGCTTCATCTGTGTGCTTGATGACTCATGCGTTTGCTCTCTGTTCATACTGGGAAGTACAGGCGGTGATCATCCCCACGAGCATCTTCCTGACGAACCGCAAGGGGTACCCGGCGCTCTCGCAGCGCCACCAAAAGCTCTTCACCGACCTGTTCAAGTTCAACGTGCAGTACTACTTCTCGGGGCGTCCGCGCCACCGTGGCAGCTTCCTCCCGTACGTGCAGTACATGCACTTCTTGTACGGCAAGAGAGACGCTTTGGACTCCAAGGCGCTCTTCGAAGCGCCGTACCTGGACTACCTGCAAGCCCCACTGCAGCCGCTCATGGACAACCTCGAGTCCCAGACCTACGAGACCTTTGAGCAGGACGCGTTCAAGTACAATCAGTACGAGAAGGCGATCACCAAGGCGCTCGCGCAGACGCCCGTGGAGAAGGAGTCGGTCGTGATGGTCGTCGGCGCCGGCCGCGGACCGCTCGTGCGCTGTGCTCTGCGCGCCGCCGTGCTGGCGAACCGCAAGACACGCATGTTCGCCGTCGAGAAGAACCCGAACGCGGTCATCACGCTGCGCAACCTCAAGATCTCGGAGCGCTGGGACACGGTCACGATCATCTCGTCCGACATGCGCCACTGGAAGACCACCGAGAAGGTACGAGCAGGAATGGATAGAGAGATCCCGTTACTGGATTGTACCTAACGATGGCTGTGCTGCCTTTGCTTGTAGGCGGATATCATGGTGAGTGAGCTCTTGGGCTCGTTTAGCGACAACGAGCTGTCCCCTGAATGTCTAGATGGCGCGCAGGCTTTCCTCCACGGTACGCCAAGTTAGCTCTGAGCTGTTCCATAGCTGCCGGTTGTGAGTAAATCTCTCTGACAGCTTCCTACGTATCCAACTAGAAAACGGCATCAGCATCCCCTGCGAGTACACGTCGTACGTTGCACCGATCATGTCGTCGAAGCTCTGGAACGAAGTGAAGATCCACGAGTCGCTCAAGAACTTTGAGACGCCGTACGTCGTGCGGTTGCACAACATGTACACGATCGCCGAGTCGCAGGCGTGCTTCACGTTCACGCATCCAAAGTTCGCCCAGCGGATCGACAACCGCCGCTACGAGGAGATGGCGTTCACTGCGCTCGAGAGCGCGGTCGTGCACGGCTTTGCGGGCTACTTTGATGCCGTGCTCTTTGACGACGTCACGCTCAGTATCAACCCGTCGACGCACTCGGACGGCATGTTCAGCTGGTTCCCGATCTACTTCCCACTTCGCGAGCCGGTGCACGTGGCCAAGGATGAGCAGATCCGCGTGCAGTTTTGGCGGCTCGTGGCGAACAACAAGGTCTGGTACGAGTGGACGTTGAGCACCGACGAGGGCAAGCACCAGTCACCGATCCACAACCCAAACGGCCGATCCTACTGGATCGGACTGTGAGCGGGATTGTAGCAGTCCAGAAACCCTCGTGGAGAAGGAATACAAGCGCTTCGAAACGTTGTCACAACTACCATTTGAGAACCAAATCTAACGAATGCAAACCCTTGGAAAGCCCTGAAACAAAGACATTGAATGGCATTCTCAATTGAAAATGATGCACACTAGGAAAGAAAAATGGGAGGCGGTGTCGAAAGTACTTAGAGCTCTTCGTGGCTCTCCGAGGTCGCGACTGAATCAGTGAGCTCTGCAGCGAGCGCGTCACCACCATTCTCTTTTCCTTCACCAATACCAATCGAGATGTCGATCAAGTCCGGCAACTCGCCTTCTTCCTGTGTGAGCGGTGGCGCGAGGAGCTCCCAGGACGCGCTGCTCCCGCCTGCGATCGTGAGGAAATGGCTCTTGAGCGTCTGGATCTGACCCGCGTTGAGCGAGAACGTCGCCAGCAGCCTCTTGAGCAGCTTCTCCTTGCGATCCTTGCGCAGCGGCCACGCGGATCTCAGCGCCAGCTGGTGGATCTGATCCCACGCGTCCGCGATCTCGTTCTTCAGCTCAAAGTGTACCTTGGCGTCTAAAGTCTGCTCTTGCAATTGCGCCAGTCGCAATGCAGTCGACGCCGAGACCACGCCAGAGAAGATCGTGATGTTGTACCCGTGCCAGTCCTCCAGGAGCGACGGGTGCATGGACACCGTTCGGTTGTTGTTCGCGACGACCAGCGCCGCAGTTGCACCCGCGAGCTGGGCGTTCGAGACTAAGTCGAGAAGCGAGCAGCCACTGTTGGTGGCGGCGTCGCTTGCAGTGATGAGCGCGACCTTTCCATCCAGCCGCGGCATCTTCTCCGTGTCCGAGTTCTGGCAGACCACGGTCGCATGCAGCAGCTGCGAGACGTGCAGCGCTGTCGCTCGCTGTGGCATGACGCCGCCGAATGTCGACGAGAGGAACTCGCCGATCACTGCGCGGTTGTTGCTGCTGTCATCCGCAGCGCTCGACACGAGCACACCGCTGCGCGCCGTGAACGCGTCAATGTACTTTTGCTCACGCTCGCTGCGCGGCAAGCACTTGTACGGGTTGCTGGTGCACACCATGGGCAGCAAGCATCCAAACACGCACTCCTTGGCGCCGACGCCTAGCAACTCGCACCCGAAGCGGTTGCCGACTTGATCCTTGGGAAGACGAACTCGACCTCGCGCGCGACCATGGAGCCGCCAAACGAGTCGCGGAAGTACTGGATGGCGCCACGCCATGACGCAAGTAGATGCGTCCCCAGAAGGGATCGCCGAGCGGAGGCGATTGGCTGCTGCTCGTTCTCTCCATCATATCACCATCGCCGTGAAGAGAAGATGAAGAAGCTGTTGGCACGGCAGCGGTGGTAGCCGTAGTCGTTGCCAAGGTGGTGGTCTCGGCTACTAACGGAGCGTCTTGAGCACCACAGAACGCAGCGATGCATGTCGCGCAGACAGCCCGGAACAGCATGTGCTTCATCCTAGAGGTATTGGCAAAGACTACGAAGACAGTGTGGGGCATGTGCGGTGGTAGACTGAGTGACTGGGAGGTGGCATCTTTGGCAATGAATGAGGCATTAACGCAGGAACGAAAGAAGAAAATGGTATTCTATTTATCTACCGCAATAGATGAAGAAACCAGGAATCTCGTTATCACTCTTGTCAGTGATCCTGTTCGCATCTGCGAGGCTACGCACTTCATATCGTTGTCCATGAGCTTCTGCACCTGCTGGAATCTCGTGGCTTCGCTGTCGCGTGTGGAAGGTGTAAGGGTTCGTCGCCCGCGTGAGTCCATCGCTGCATTGGAGAGGAAGTCGGCCATTTTGTTGTGCTCTCTTCGAACGTGCGTCCATGATGCCCAGGCGAGGTGGCTGA
>JAASFO010000150.1:0-35508 GCA_023333815.1 Globisporangium recalcitrans
ACCACCACCAATGCGGTACAGCTCGTGTCATCAGTCAACCAGAAGATCATCCAGTCGATCTTCCGCCCAAAGACTCGTTCGTTGTCAAATGATCTGCTCACGATCACTTTGGTCCGCCCTTTCTTCCGTTGATTGGTGAAAACACACCCCTAATTGTGTTCATAGCACGCTGATTGGCTGCAAATCGGATTGTTGAAGTGGTTGACAAGCGCGGGTTGGGGCGACCAGAACGCGATCTTTGTGCCGCGCGGGTTGGGGATCCGCGCCATTTGAGCCAAAATGCTGCACCTGCCCTTTCTGCCGGCGATCTACCAAAGTTGTTTGTGCGTGTGTGGAAGTGCTCTGCAAATGTATCCATGTCTCCGGCTGTGGACGGATCGATCCATCCATCCTTCAGGTACCTCTCTCCACAAACGGACGCAAACTCGCTTGACTGGACCTTGGATCGGATGAACGAAGGGCGAAGAGCTCACATGGTGGCGCAGAGTTGAGCACCAACGTGTATTCAGATTTAAAGGCGGCGCATTTATTCAACTGTTGGTGTGGTCGAGAGCGCGTGCTGCAGAGCAAGCGGAATAAACTGGTTCGGTTGCTCTTGGACACGGTGATGCTGCGCAGAATATAGTACTCGTGCAGAGGCGGTGAGGTGCACTTCCAGCTCGCTCGCTCAGATGAAGACTTGCTCTGGCACTCTTTGCTCTGTCCACGGCTGATGAAGCACACTGTGACTCTGTGGAGAGGGTGGCTGCGCGCACACTCAGCGCTTGGAGCCACAACTGGTCACTGCTCACTTGCGCTTGGTCGCTGCTGCGCGCATCCGCTGCTGATGGACGCTGGACTGGAGGCGGCGGCGCGGCAGCAGCCACTCCACCAGCAGCAGGTACGCGACGAGCAGCAGCAGCACACCGCCCAGGATCGCCGCCGCGCCGCCCAAGTGCTCGACGGTCTCGAAGAAGCCCACGTCGTCATCGGCGTCCGCCATGGTTTTCGTGCTCGCCAGTCGCTGTCGAAGTCTGCTTTTTCTCGAGAACAACGGATTGTTCTCTGGGTTGAACATCAAGTTCCGCAGTTTTGGACACCAAGCGCCAGCCAATGATCGCTGAATATAGCGTTTCGCAGGTCGCTTCTCTGCGCTGTGATTTGCTGGTTTTGTGTGTCTCCCCTACCCTCGCCCCAGACCTACCGCTTCCACTCGATAAAACCTCCAATCGGCTTTCGCGCGTTGCACCTCGAAGTCGAGGTTTTTCCTCTCTTTCCTGCGCATTTGTGTGTGGTTTTCTGTTTTGTGGCTGAAAAACCTGGGTGGCCACGTGGGGTTCGGGTGGGGGAAGGGGGGGCATTTCCGCTTTTTAAAATTGCGAAACGCGTTTGAACGCAGGCAGGAGGGTCGACTCAAAATCGCGCGCGCGCAGCAGTTGAGAGCAGAGCAGCCGGGCGAGAGTCGAGTCTGCAGACACACCCACTTGACAGGCAACCCGCTGCCAGCACACACACACGTCCGCAAGATCCGTCCCAACTGCATCCGCACATCCGTCCGCAAGCCCGCCGTAGAAGCACGTGCTCCTTGCAGGTAAAGCAGTCGACCATCACTCCGATCTGGGGCTGCATGCACGCAACACCAGTTGCGGGTCTGTCATTTCGCAAAAGGAAACCCCGCGCGCATTCATTCATTCATTCGCCATATCGTAGGCAAGTAGGAAGAGAAGTGCACGAGCAGACGCTGCTTGCTTGATGGACGGCGTTGACTAACAGCCTCTGTGTGGATGATGCGATTGCGTCTGTGGTTGGTTGTGTGTGAATGATGGATATGCAAGCAGACGGTCAGTGAGCAACTGAAGTCGACGAAGAAGCGCTCAGGATCTTTTTCGCGCGCGAAATTGAATTTTGAAACCCGAGCGACAGCGGAGGGAGACCAGTCGCTGCGTGCCGCAGGTTCTCTTTCGCTCAGGTGGTGGTCTATATTTGCGCACTTGCGCGGGTGTGTATATAGCGAGCGACAAGAACAGCGAAGGCGCTGATCTGATCATTGGACACCCACTCGCGAGAGAGAGAGAGAGAGAGAGTGCGTTTGGGGACTGCGGCAAAAGCAACAGCAGCCGGGGGGGCTGGGACGAGGGGTTCTACACACACCCTCACTTCTCGTACAGGCGCGAAACGGCGACACGCGCGTGTTGGAGGAAGAAAACGAGCCACTCTCTCGCAAGCGGCCAGAGCAGAGCGTGACTAGGTGACTGAAGAGGCGCCACCCGCGAGAGAGCGAGAGAGCGAGAGAGCGGAAAAGGGGTTTGGCAGCTCGACATTTAGGTGCGTTTGCATGTCTTGCTTGAAGGCGTTTTCGCCCTGTCTGCCTCTGCTCGCTTGCGGATGTATGTGTGCGTGAGGGAGGATCGAGTAGGGGATGGCGTGTGCTGGGGTTGCGCGGCGGAGGGATGCATCTCAGCGCGTTGCTTCTTGCGCAATGCCTGCCTGCCTGCATGTCTGTATTGCGTGAGTCGGCGCGAATGTGGTTGCTGGAGATCGCCTGACTGACGTGGTTGTGTGTCGTAATGTGAATGCTGTGTTCCTGCAGGTTGTCGTGACCTGGAATCATGGCGAGGGGTCAAGCAAAAGCGAATAGCCAAAATGCGCAGGCACAGCAGCAGCAGCAGCAGCAACAACAGCAACTCGATCAATCGCCTCAGCAGCAAGCAGCGACGCAGCAGCTTCAGCAACAAATACAGCAACAGCAATTGCAGCTGCAACACCAACAGCAACAGTACCAGCTTCAGCAGCATCAGCAGCAAATTCAGCAGCAGCTCCAACAGGCGCAACTGCAGCAGCATGCAATTCAGTACCCAGCAAGCCTCCAGAATGCCAGCTCCATGGCGACCACTTCGAACGCGGCGAGTCTGGTTGCTGCGGCCGTTCAGGTTGCCAATGCAAATGCAGCGTCGGTAGCCGCTGTTGCAGGCGGGTACGCTTTCCCGCGCAACTCTCCTGAGTTTGCGTGCGAAAATGTCGGCGATCGTGTGAAGGGGAAGCGACGGAAGTACTGCCCGCACGAAGTCACAGCGCTGGTGCTCGGTGTCCAGCGGTATGCGGATGACAGCTGCCCATGGAGCTCAATTTTGCGGGATCCACACCTCGGACACTTGTTCCACGGTCGAAGCGGAGTCGATCTGAAAGACAAGTGGCGGACTCTAATAAAGACACGACCAGAGCTTGCTGCGTACACGGAAAACAGAAAGAACCATCGCAAGTACCGTCCCTTTTCAGCTGCTGAAGAGCGCGCACTGATGGAAGGAGTGAAGAAGTACAACGGGCAGCGAAACGTGTGGTCGCTGATTTTGATCGACAAGGATCTTGGTCCGCAGTTCAATGATCGATCCAATGTGCAGCTGAAAGACAAGTTCCGCACAATGCGTCGTTCGGGGACAACTCCGTCAATTGTGTCGAATCCATCCAGTCGGCGACCATCAACTACTCCGTCGTCTGCAGGCAACACTCCATCGGGAGTAAACGCAGCAAGGCAGTCGATGGGAGGTTCGTCCGGGCGTCCGCTGACTCCAACCTCTGCTGCCATTTCTGCGGCGTTGTCAGGAGCAATGAATGGAAGAGGTTCTGGTGGAGTGACTGCGGCAAGTCAGCAGGCTGCCAATTTATTGGTGCAAAACAGCAATGCTGCGTCGCTGTTCGCCGATCCGAACTTGTACCTCGCCGGGTCGTTTTCACTCCCGCAGCATATGTCCCAGCTCTCCCAAGCAACTGGAATTAATATGCAACAACTGAACCTCTCGCAATCAAGACAGCAACCAGGAGGACAAGCGCAAGCCCAGGCGCAGGCTCAAGCTCAGGCTCAAGCGCAAGCCCAGGCGATCGCACAAGCGCAAGCCCAAGTCCAAGCAAGAGCGCAGGCGGCGCAGCTTCAAGCTCAGCTCCAAGTTCATCAACACCAGCTCCGCTCGCAATCCCAACAGGCTCAAGCTCAGGCGCAGGCGCAAGCCCATGCTCAAGCCCAAGCTCAGGCGCAAGCCCAAGCACAAGCTCAAGCGCAATCGAAGCAATACCAGATGATGGCGGGAGGTGGAAACTCGTTCGGCTCGTCGATTCCTGGGTACCAGATGATTGGAAACCAATTGGTGCCAAACCAAGCGATGTACTACACGATGTCTCAGCAGCAGAGTTCCCAAGCACAGCAGCAGCAAGCAGCTCAATTGCAACAACAGCAACAACAATTGCAGCAACTGCAGCATCGCCAGCTGCAGCAACAGCAGCAGCAGCAACAACAACAACAGCAACAACAACAGCAACAGCATCAAGCTGCGGCTGTGGCTGCGGCTGTAGCAGCTGCTCAGCAAAAGCAACAATCTGAGAGTGCTACTGGCGGTCGTGGTGGAGGCAGAGGTCGAGGTCGTGGACGCGGTCGAGGACGTGGGCGAGGTGCAGCTTCGAGGGTCGAGAAAGACGAAGATGCGATGAATGCGATGATGGGTGCGATGAAGTCGAGTCCGGTGTCTCCTCCAATGGAAAGCTTGATTCAGATGTCTGGCGCGCCATCGACATCAGGGGGCAACAACGGAGGAGGATCTTCAGCAGGTAATTCTAATCTCACTGGCCGCGGTAATGGGAAACAGCAAGATAAATCCGTCGTGGTGTGCGATGTATAACACAGACCATTCCAGCGTCTCAAGAATGCTCTAGCGATTTTGAAGAAGACGGCGAGGCGGCGACAAGGTAGCTATTATAACTATTAGTTGATAGGAAAGCAAAGCGGTGATCAGACGTACCGATGCGGCCAGGGCAGAGAGAGGAGGATGTGAATAGTCTGGAGTGGTACTATAGTGGAAACAAGCGAAAGAGAGACACAAAAGAGAAACAATATTGTATTACTTGCGGCGAAGCGTTCCAGGTTCATTCGATCTGTTGGTGGCGGTGTTCCGACAGGACCTTTGGGTTCTACGCGCACGCAGAGCCCGTGGCCGTCTCCGCATTGATCGCCTCCTCCCCAAGTCGGCTCTCATGGTCCGCACTAGAAGCCGCCAGCAGCGCATCTGAGATGTCCTCAGCGCAGGAGTGGATCCGTTCACGCGTGTTCTCGGAAGCCATCTCGACGAAAAGTTGAAAGCGAGCTGAGTCCACCATCAAGCGAAGAACCCCAGCCGCCTTCTCTGCCGAGTGCTTGTCATCGCCGCTGATCATTTTCGCTTGAACCAAGGCGTCAAAGACGGCAAGAAAGTGCTCCTCTCCAAGCGCGGACTCGAATGCGTCGGTCAAGGCGGCAGGCGAGGTGCTCAAGAGCAATTTGGTCAACGCAGCGGGGTCCGACTTTGCTTTGCGGATTTTGCGCGCAAACGCATGCCCTCGACACATCATCTCAGTCTGCAGGTCTTTGGTACGTTCCGCTTTTGCTGTGCGTTTGCTTTTGTTTTTGCCTTTGGTGTCTGACGACGATGCCGACTTGGACAGCAGCGACGAGCGTTTTCCATTTCCGAGGGTGAGATGTCCCAGTTCAAGTGAAGGCGAGCTGCTCGACGAGAACGTCTCCAGCTGGGTGGGGTTCTCCAGCTCAAAAGATAGAGGCTCGTCAAGTCTTGCTGCGTCGATGGCAGTGGAGTCGACATGCTTTGAGGGTCTGCCCACACCGTCTCGCTGCAAGATCGCTTGGAAGATTTCCTATCCCAAGCACAAAAGTGTCAACATCCAGATCGAAAGAGGTAAATTCTGGCAGGAGTTCACAAAGTTTACCTCTTGCTTCGCCAGTTTGATCGCGTTCAGGTGCTGCTGCTTGAAAAACTCCACGTCTTCAGGTAGAAACGTGCGTTCAAGCATGTCGTTGGTGCTCGATACCCACTCGCTCAGCAGCTCTTGGACCTCGTTCCACATCTCCAGCGCCGAGAAAACCTGAAGGCGGTACTTCCTCGCGTCCACGCTCGTCGGATCGAGACGCAACACCGCTGCGCAATCGTCAAGAACGCTTTGATGTCAAGAACGCGCACGAAGAGTTAGCTCATGAAGCTTGGTTCAAATAGAAGAAGAAGAAGAGGAAGAAGCGATCAAGATCAGGGATGTGCACGCACCATTGGACATCGTCGTACGAGGCAGCACTCTTGGACGATCTCCCTTGTGGAGAAGTCAACGCCTTGCGCTCTATCCGTTGGACGCACGCTCTCGCTCGCATCAGATACGCATCGAGGACGCAAAGGTTCGCAGCTATCGCTTCAGAGCACACTTCGATCGCTCTGGCTTCGTCCTCTTCTTGGCGGTCGCAGTTGTCACCAGTGTCGAGAAGCTGGAGGACACGCTCGAACGAGAAGAAGGACTCGGATGTCCTGTCGCTAGTGTTATTAGAGCCATGGCCGACGCCAACAGAAGCACCTGTTGCAGAAATCAAGGCGCCGTTGGAGCTCTTCGTATTCTGGAGATCCTCCTCCGAGTCCTCAACCGCGGACCAGCGACTGAAATCATCAAATACCTGCTTTGCAAGCTCCAGCTCGCCTTCCTCCTCTGTCTGCGTGCGCTGTTTCCAGTCGCGAAGCAACTCGAGCAGCTCCCGACTCAGTCGCAGCTCACTCTTTGGCTGGGAGTAGAACTTTCGCACCCAGCTCAGGAAGGACGCGAGCACCTGGAGCATCACGTACGTACCTCCAGGCAATCGACTGGGACTCTGGAGTGAACTCTCAGAGTTCAAGGCGTCCTCGCCGGAGTTGCTGTCGACAACCTCTGGATCGTAGAGCTGGATGTTCCGCACCAGGCTCTGCAGAAAGCGCGACGGGGGCATCGCCAACGCGGCCATCTTGCTGTGGAGAAGCCTGTTTTCGTACCCGACAGGGTCCTGGAACCAGTCGAACGCGGCGTTGCTTGTGACCTGAACGAAACAGTCGATCGCCTGACCACGCAGCTGCAGGTCTGGATGCAGGAGCTGGTCAACGAGCACCTGGAGTCCGTTTTGCAGAATGAACTCCACGACGAGAGCCCAGTTGCGCGCGTGTTTGAGGTAGAAGAGCGTCATGAAGCGCTTCTGAAGCACCTGGAGCCATTGAGTTGTTGAAGCTGCTGCTGATTGCTGACTCTCAGCAGTACCCTCCTCAGCAGAGCGAAGCGACAGGAGCGAGGCGTAGTGTCGGTACTGCGCGGGTGTGGGGCTGAACATGAGGTGGCGCACCTCGTCGTCCGTGAGCCGCTTGTGCAGCACGAGCTCCATCTGATTCGTCATGAGCGACGCGTACTCGGCTCGGAATCTCTCATAGAGCGACTCGCGGATGTCCAGCGGGAACTCTTCGAGCTCGGGTCCAAGAGTGCGCCTAACAAACTCGTTTGCTTTGGTGGTGGCGTTTGATGGCTCTGGTTGTTGGGTTGATCCGGAGCAATTGGAGAGAAGACTCATTCTGGAGAGCTGGCGTTCGATCTGCAAGTGTGGAGGATGGCGAAATGCGGCTCGCGTGTGTGGATAAATGGATCGCTTGAGGCGTCGCCCTGTCCTGAAAGGTCGTACAATGGCTGATTGATGCGCGTCCGATCATTCAATGCCATGAATCAGTCGCCTTCAAGTGTTTTCCTCGGATACGCGAGACCTTGAACTGCTGTTCTGTCAACTCAAGAAAGTGTCAGCCCAACCATTTCAAAATGCTGAAATGGCCGCTTGCTTCATTCACGAGCCGCAACACTTTCGTATGGTAATGGTGGTGATATTTCTTGTTGTTTGTTGTTATTTGCTACTGGATCTTGGAGAGGAAAGCATGGAGAAGCTGGGGGAAAAAATAAACGAGTTGCGGCAAATATACAGAAAGTACTTACTTAGAGAGGAGGTAGGCACGTCAGTCGGTCACCCTTGTGGCCACTTCGGTCCTTCTCACTCGTCCGTGAAGCCCGTGACCTCCATATTAATCACCAGCGAGAGCACCTCCTCCATCTCCTTCTTGCTCTTGTACACCGGCAGGTCGATGCGGTTGAAGCACGTGTGTGCGCGCGGGTACGCGTTCTCCGGGAACGGCACGGCTTTGAGCGTGAAGTGGCAGATGCGGCCGTCGTAGCTCGTCAGCGCCTTGAAGCCCTGCACGGGAACGCGCGACGAGCCGGTCGTGAACTGCAGTAACCGCGCGCGCTCTTCGTCGCTGAACGCCTCCACGATCTCCCAGAACCAGCCCAGCACCTCCTCCGGCAGCTCGTCCGACACCTGCGTGTGCGCCTTCCAGTCGTCCACGTCGATCGACGGCACGCCGCAGAGCACGAGCTCCAGCTCTTGGTAGTCGAACACCAGGATCAGCTCCTGCGGGATCACCTCGAACACACCGGCCATCAGGTGCTGCAGCTGCTCGGCGAACGAGTCCAGCATGATGTGGCGCAGACGCAGGTACATGTACTCGTGCTTGTTCTCGTCCGTGACCTCGATGTTGCGGCCGTCCTCCTTCAGATCGATCACCTCCACTTCGCCGTTGAGCTTGCGGTTGTTCACGCTGAAGTCCAGACAGAGCGCGTCCACGCCGTCGTTCTCCTTCATCCACTTGAGCGACTTGTACACCTCCTGGTCGTAAAACTCCAGGTCGCTGAACGAGATCGGCACACCGAGCAAATGCTTGAGCACCGGGAGCGCCAAGTGAGCCTTCATGAGCTGACCCTCGAGCAGCGCACGGCCCAACAAGCGACCCGCGCCGCGGAAGTAGAGCAAGTGGTCGGCCGACGCCTCCACCGAGTTCGGGTTGATCACGTACGCCAGCGAGTCCACGTGCGCGCACATGAAGAGCCCGATCGTCTCGTCAAAGAGGCGCTCCGTGACGAGCGCGAACCACTCACGCTCGAGCCCGCCGGCGTCGATCGCGACTTCGCCAATAAACTCGATGCGCAGCGGCATGTGGATGTGCTCCATCTGCACACCCAGCAGCTGCTCCATGGACTCGACCAGGATGTTCTCCCGATGCACGCGCATCTTCAGGTGGCCGTCCTCCCAGGGCTTGATCAGCGCCGACGTCTGCTCCAGGAACCACGCGTACTTGTCCTTGAACGGCAGCGCCGCCACCTGCTCGAGGATCTCGAGGTCCTGCTCCGAGATCTCGTATCCGCGCGAGGCCACGCGCGCATCCACCTCGCGGTACTCCTTGAACGTCATTCTGCCCTCGGGATGACGCGGCGTCTGCGCCAATTGGGACACGAACGCCAGCGACGGCTGCGTCACCAGCTCCTTCTCGTTCAGCGCAGCTCCGCTGCTAGTGCTAGTGTGCACCGTGATGCCCGGCGGCGACACGAGCATGTCGGCGTCCGAGCTCGGGATGTCGATGCGCACGGACGCGTTGACCACGTCCGGCGATGAGTTCGCGGACGACAGCGACGTCGCGTCCGTCACAGCCGAGCGCGCGAGTGCGGTCTTGTCGGTTGCAGCTTCCTGCGGGATACCCGGCACCGCGACGATGGCCGCGCCAGTGGTCGTGGTGCTGCTCGTGGAGATCGCAGCGAATGGCGACTCCTTCTTGGCCCAATAGCGCTTGCCGTCGATGCCGACCTTGCGTACCCAGTCCTGGCGATTGCGCGCACCGCGCTGGCGGGCGTTGAGCATGTTGAGGCGGCGGATGGCGAACGAGCGCGTGCGGTTGAACGAGCGCTCGCGACCCACCTCCGTGCCCACGGACAGCGAGCGCGAGGGAGAGTTGAGCCCCAGCGAGAAGCCGCGCTCCGTGCCGCAGAGCACGCACGCCTTGGACGAGTCCTTGTTGTGGAAGTCGCACACCTCGCACTTCCACTGGTTGTTCAGCTCGTCCGTCCTGTTTGGGTACAATCGTATGAGAGAGAGACATGTAGACTGATTAGGACGACGACAGATAGAGGTGAGTTGTGTAGACTGCGGTTGTATAACGCACGTGTCTTGGACGTCCTGTCGGGTCATGGGCTGCCCGTCTTCCGTGTATTGTCTGGGTCACACAAGCACGCAAACAAACACGGCGCGCATGTTAGAACACACACAAGTGCGAAGCAAGTCGCGATGAATGACGCAAGGGCTCACCCGCCGAGCAGCGGCTGCTGGAGGTTCTCGTCGAAGCGCGCGCGGCGGCAGCAGTAGTAGACGATGATGACGACGAGCAGCCCGCCCGTGACGTAGGCGAGCCAGGGCGGCAGCGTGCCAGCCGAGTCGCCCGCGGCGTGAGCCGTGCGCGCCGTCGCGGACAGCAGCGCCAGGAAGAGGTACGGCCGCCACATATTTGTTCTCTTGACCAGGCAGCTTCTTCCTAATTGTTCGCAATGGAACAAGCACAAACAAACAAACAAACAAACAAGCGAGCGAGCGAGCGAACGCCTCGAAACAACAGGAAGCAAGCGCAAGCAAAGCAAGGAGGAAGAGAGAGGGGAGGGAAGGGGGAAGCAGACAGACGATGAGACGCGCAAGCCTGAACAAACAAGAAAACAAGCTCAGCAAAAAAAGCAAATACCCACAACACATTGCAGCTGCGCGGACTTAATCGGGACGAGAGTGGAAGTGAGAGGAGTTTCGGACAAGGTTTTTCAAAACTATCCGAGGTTTTTCGGATTTATTCGAAGCACCTCTGGAAACTGATTGCAGCGAGCGAACTTTCGGTCAGTGCTCGAATTGTGAACGCCAAGAGTCATTTACATCCGGCTGTGACTTGTGTGGGATTGTCTCAATTTCAACACCAGTCCAACCAAACAAAACCAAACCTGCTGGCTGCAGGCATCAGGAAACCAAGAATCAGTAACGACACCAGGGACGTGAACACCAATTCGAAGCTCATTCCCACAGAATCACAGCAAATGGTAGAATACCTCGGGGTATCGTTGACATGAATATCGCTCTGCAATGTTTTCAGTGTGGCATCCACACGAAAAGTCACCAGAGTTGCACACTTCAGATTTTCTCATACCAGTATAAATTACTTTCGTTTCTGGACCTGCCAAGATGAATGTGAAACCTCAGATTGCAGGCGTTTTGTGTCCAACACAAAATCCAACGTAATCACTCTCAAAAACCTCCATTCGAGCCAATCACTGTTTCACCAAAATGTCAGCAGCTTCAAACCCAATTTGGCTCGAAATTCTCACAAAATGTCAGTCGGATTTGATGCTCTGAAAGGAGACGATCGTCTTTTTTCTCATTCGAGAAATGTGCATCTGCCAAGAGCTCCATCTCAATATGCACACGTGGTGCACATGACACCGGCGCGCAGCGAGTTCGCTTCGAAACGAGTCACACGGCAGCGTCGTCACTACGTCCAGTACCATCAGGTCCATGGCGCGCGACCACCACCGGGTACCTGTTTCTACCATTGCTAGTGCCATTGCTGTTGTAGCCGTACTGCAGCGGCGAGTCGTTGTCGTCGCCGTAGAGCAGCGGCATCTTGGGGTCGTGCTGATTGTGGTACATCGCGGCCGAAGACGCCGCCGCCGAGCGGTCCACGAGCCCGCCGATCATCTCTTCGTCGTTGTTGTCGTACCCGTCCTCGTCCTGCTGGTTCATGAAGAACACAAAGAGGAACATGCACGCGGCCGCGAGACACGAGCCGATGAGGAACGCGTTCTCCCAGACCTGGAACATGCCGCCGTCGTCCCCGCCGCCGTAGATGTCGCCCTTGCCGCCCTGGCACACGTCGCCGTCGCACGCAAAGCCCACGCGCATGTTCTGCGCGTCGAAGAGCGTGTAGTACGTCTTGATGAACACGTCGCCGAGGATCCACCACTCGTCCGCGGTCGACTGGAGCTGGATGCGGCACTGACCCCAGCCGTAGCACATCACGTAGTCCTCGGGCTGCAGCAGAAAGACGTTGTCCGGCTCCATGCCGAAGCGCAGCACGGGGAACTCCTTCACGTCCACGCCCTCGCAGTCCACGTCGTTGCAGTTGAGTCCGGCGCTGATCGCGCGTAGTACGGACGCGTACTGACCCTGGGGCACGCTGATGAGCGACGTCCCCGTGTCCACGATCGCGTAGCAGAACGGGTCGCAGAGGTTCACCACAATCACCTCCTGGTCCGCGGGCTTCTTGTTGTTCTTCTTCTCATCAATGTCCTGCGAGAAGTGGTTCATCTTGATCGTCCAGTACATGAACGCGTCGAACTCGGGCAGCTTGACCACTGGTGTATAATGGAACGACGCGTTCTTGCCGACGACCGAGAGGTCGTAGCCGCCAATGTGCAACTCGCTGCCGCGCTGGTACGCCTCGGGCGTTAAAAAGAACGCAAACATGTTGTCGATCTCGGGGTTCTGCTGCGCCAGCTGCGTGAAGAGTGTCGGGCGACTGATGTGCGCGAGCCCCTCGAACGCGAGCCCGAAGATGCCGTCCGCGATAAACACCTGCAGCTTCTCGGTCTCGTCGCTGACCACGCCGAACTTGACGCTCTCCACGCGGAAGTCGCCCACCGTCACGGTGTCCACGACGATCGTGCCGGCCACCGAGCCGCTGCCGTACTAATCGCATTGATAATGAATTGTCCACGCATGGAGCACACGCAGGGTAGTCAGTTTCGAGCTCTTGGGTGTGCTACACATAGGTAGATAAACGTACGCACCGCGTCAAAGAACTTGGTCTGCGTGTCGAGGAAGGTGGTGGAGAGCGGGTACTCGAAGCGGTTGTGCGCGCCGCAGGACGCGCAGTCGACGCCCGGGATCCACGTGTCGCTCGATCCCGTGTCGAAGACCACGTCCATGGGCTGCAGCGGGTTGCCGAACGCCACCTTGCCGATGTACTGCACGTTGCCGTAGTTCTTGAGCGACACGCGCTTGCCGAGCGTCACGGCGCTCAGCTGGCGGTGGTCACCCGCTCTTCGTCGCAGCGCCGCTGGCTCGCTCGCGTTGTCATTCTGCTTGTGGTCATGGGGACTGATGCGCCGCTCGTGATGCGCCGTCGCCTTGCGCGAGAGCGCGATGCGGATCGGCGCCGCGTCCACGCGCAGCAGCAGACGCGCGACCAGCAGCAGCGCGCACGAGAGCAGCCAGCGCAGCATGCGCATGGAGCTGCTGCTGCCTCTGCGACTGCTAGTCGGCCGCCGGGCGTGTCTCCTCGTCGGCATAATACCACTTGCTACCTGCTGCTCCTTCACACGATCTTGCCCTAGTTCAAATTCAGCAGCGCGACTGTTGGGCTCTGCACGCGGTTTCAACCAATCATGGCGTAGGAGTGGTGGTTTTAGCTAACGAGAGACAATTGAGGCTGGTGTTTTGATCAATGAGCGAAGAGACAGATGAGCAGCTCTTTTGTCATGAAACGGATTGCAAGTGTGCATCTTGACTGAAAAAGTGCAGTCTGATTTCCAAGATGATTGATCACCTCCACGATCACCACTTGGTGATCTTGAAAGCCAAGTCGCTTCCCAAAAACAAAAACCATTACCACGTGTCTTTGATTCGCTTCTTCGTTCGCCAGGCAGTGGCGATCACCACTGCTCTCTGGTTGCCTCATTTGTGTTTCTCCTTGTGAAACCATTTCCCCACCCTCCGTCGACCATTTTCAATTCTCGCCTTTTTCTTCTTCTTGCTTTTTTCTTCCTTTCTGCTGCTGCTGCTGCCGTTTACATGGTGGCGTTGAAGACGGGGTTGTGGCGCGCGATGCGCGGACCTTCCTCCTCGTACTGCGCTTTTGTGTGGCAGACACGGTAAAAGTCCGGCGTGGACGCGACCATGGAGCCGCCGAACCAGACCGCGAAGCGCTGCATGCGGTGCGAGATCACGTTCACCTCGAGCTCCTCGGCGTGCGCCTGCGTGTACTTGGAGTGCAGCGCCAGGTTCGCCTGCTGCCGGTCGTCCGCGAGGCGCTTGATGTCGCGCTGCAGACGGCGACCAAAGTCCTTGAACATCGTGCTCCCGCCAGACAGCACAATGTTCTTGTAGAGCCCGCGCCGCGTGTCGATCGGGCACTTGAGGATCGCTTCGTCCACGACATTCGGCAGCGGTGTCGTGAAGTCCGTCGAGAAGATCTCCGGGTTGAAGAAGATCTCTGGCGCCAAAAAGCGCTCGTAGCCCACGTCGATCTCCCACGGCTGCTTCGTGCGCGGGTGCAGGTCCGAGTACTTGAGGAAGAACTTGTCGGGCTTGCTGTCGTATTTCTTGAACTCCTTCACGATGTCCGAGCACACGTAGCTGTGCATCTCCTTGACGCGCTTCGCCACTTCGAGCGACTCCTCTGGCGGCACCTGCTCGCCGCGGTCGCGCATCATCTTTTGCACAAAGTGGGTCACGTCGCGACCGGCGAGCGGGATGTGGCGGATGCACGTGCCGATCACGTAGCCGTCGGCGACCGGGATCACGTGCGTCACGCCGTCGCCCGAGTCGATGACCGTGCCCGTGAGCGAGCGCTGCGCCGGGTCCTTGATCTTGGGCCACGACGCGTACAGCGCGAGCACGGCCTGCACGGCGATGTACATCCCCGGCACGTTGAACGTCTCGAACATGATCTCAGCCGTGGCTTCGCGGTTCTCCGGGGGGTTGAGCGGCGGCTCCGTGAGCAAAACGTAGTGCTCCTCCGGCTCGCAGCGCATGTACTGGAAGAGGCAGCGCTGCCAGAGCTTCTCCATGTTGTCCCAGTTCTGCACGATGCCCTGGCTGATCGGGTAGTTCACTTGGTGGGTCGACGCGTGGTCCAGCGCCTATCATACAAGGCATACCGCATGAGGCGACGGGATCCACAACGAACGAATGAGACGGAGTCAGGCAAACGCACCTCGTTGCCGATGTAAAAGTCGAGGTCGTCGATGCCCTGGCGACTGCGCACCGTGTTCGAGTCCGCACCGCCCACGGCGATCGTCGACGGGATGATGTAGCTCGGCTCGGCGTTGCCGGCGTACCCCATCTTGGTGTACCTTCACGCACAGACACGCGAGGTGATTACGGTCAGTGGTTTGCCATTTGCGTCCGAAGAGCTGCAGTCAGATCGCGTCTGGCAGCACGCCGAGCGCAGTGGGGGGGACGCCGCACACACAGACACAGACACACAGAAAGCAGATAACGCAGTGGCGGCTCTATGAGACGGAGACGTACCCGGTGCCATTGTCGATCACGACTGTGGGTTTGTGCGACGCCATGCTCTCTCTTTGATTGTTCTTCTTCCCCCTTTGTAATGACGCTCACGCACAAGCAAGAAAACAACAAACTCGCGAGCTTCACTTTGTGTGAGCGATGGCACAATCAGCGCAAGAGCTATACGAGCGGTCTTGTATAAAAGCGGAAAAGATCCAGTCCGGCTCGGCTCGAGATGCGACAACTGAGGCTCAAGACGGCTCGGCTCGTCAACATTCGAGCCGGCTCCTCTCCTGTCGAACACTCTAAATACGTCTCGATTCTTATGGACTGACCTTACTGGAAGCAAGTGGAACGAGAGCACAAAAGTCGCATCTTTACGCCATTGTCCGTAAACTAGCACACTGCCTGTCTTCAACAATGAATGATGAGCTCCGAATGATGACTTTCGGTTCACGCAATGATGAATCTCAGTCGCAGTTGTCTCTCTCGATGCCAGATTTGGCTCGGCCACAATGCTGCACGAGATGAGAAAACCCTTCGTTCTGTAATACCTTCTTCTCTATAATACCTGTGAAGCTTGACATTACCTCTGTTCTGTAATACCTTCATCATTTGACATCTGTGCAAGCTTGATAGCTAGTCTGCTTCCTGTTCTTAAATTCGACCAAATGGTAATGTTCGAAGCATCTGATGCAAAAATCCCCATTTGCTGTTATTACTTGGAACGCTGCGATTTCAACTGTGACACGAGACCACTCATCAGTGCGAGTGTTGTGAATGGGGAGACGGATGATAAATGACTTGTGTGTGGTTTGTCCTTGCTGCTGGCTGCTCGATCCTATTCGCATTTCTTGTGCGCGTGTGAGAGAGAAGCACACTCAGACAGTCGCTGTGGGAACTCGAAGTCAAACTGCGGCCACAACTCAAGGCAGCATAGTCGCTAGTGCTGCCTGCGTTTTACTGAACTTGCAGCTTCGCTCAGGAAGCGAAGGTTGCGGCAAGCGCCAAGGCAGCGACCGACTTCTCATTCATCCACAGCTGGAGGGACCGAGATGCGATACTGCGCCAGCTCCCCTCTTTCGTCCGCGCGTTCAACTCGCAGAGTGCTAGCAGTGCTGCTAATGTGCGCACTGAGAGAGCGGCAAGCACCCGCAGATCCGGTAAGCAGCAGATCCGCGAGCAGGACGAGACGATGGAAAGAGATGTGACCGTCTATGAGCGCTCTCCCTTGGCGATCTCGGTCGTGTCGTTCGCATTCTTCACTTCCCCGACCCGGCTCGCCCATGCAGGGAGTTGCTCTCGACTAGTGCGCGCGCACAAGGCGACACTTGTCCACACCCGCATGACAACACCTCCACGTTCGAGCGTATGAACTACATCAAGAACGCGAAGGAAAGTGTGGACGTGTGCTTGCACACTCTTGCCTGTCAGCTGGTAAGTTGAACGATTCTCTCCGACTTGATCCGAGTGCGAGTACCGTCACAATCCTTGAGCGATTTTGTGGTGCATGTTGACAGTTCGCGGACGTGCTCGTGCGCAAAGCGCGTGAGGGGGTTGTCAAAACTCGCATCCTCACAGCCAAGGCGATGTCCGAAGACGTGGTTCCAGTGCCGGGTCATCTCGCGCGAGAGCCCCTCTATCTCCGCTGGTGCCATGGAGGACAGATCCTGCACGATGATGTCGTCTCGCTCGTGAAAGTGCTTGGCTCGCGCGATGAGCACCCAGCAGATGTAGCTCTGCAGATCTGGGAGTCCTGTCCACCCACCCGACTCGAACTCGGCCGAGTTCACCTGTGTGGCGCAGCGCGGCTCCATGACGATCGACATCTTGGGGTTCTCGCTGATGATCATCGTCGTCGGGTCGTGCTCAAAGACCGTGAACGGGATGGCGTTCTTCTTGAGCCCCTTCGCGAGGCAGAGCCCTCCGATGCCCGCGCCGATGATGATCACGCGCGCGCGGTGCTCGCTGCCGATGAACTGCGTGTCGCGGTTGCTGATGCTCGAGGACTTGGAGAGCAGCTTCCGGGTGCTGCTGGTGCTGCTCATCTGTCGACGTAGCTCTTCCAGCTGCGGCTCCTCGCTTTCCACGTCATAGTCGTCGTGAGAGTGGATGCCGATCTTGGTCTTGATCCAGCGGATGAACCAGCGACGCTTGGACTCATCCGTGGCGAGTGTGGAGCCCACTCGTTTACAGCCGAGCTCTCTCTTTGCGTGGAGCTACCAAGTCGGAAGGATGCGGTGTGCACATGCGACTCTAAAGTCGCTTTATTCGTTCTCTATTCGTTTGGGTTGCTTTTTCTGAAAAGATATCGTTTTTTATTATGTCTATTGCGTCTTCTCTTGCTCGATCTTCTTGAGCTTGGCGTCGAGCTTGATCAGCATGTCCTGCACCATCGAGTCGAGGTCGTAGTCGTGCTGCCAGCTCCAGTCTCTTCGCGCCATGCTGTCGTCGATCGAGCGCGGCCACGTCTCGGCGATCTTCTGGCGGAAGTCGGGCTCGTACGAGATCTCGAAGCCCGGGATCACCTTCTTGATGGACGCCGCGATCTCCGCGGGCGTGAACGACACCGCCGTCACGTTGTACGCGCGCTGCGTGAGCGACTCGTTCGGCGCCTGCATGAGCGCGATCGTGGCCTTGAGGCAGTCCGGCATGTACATCATCGGCAGACGCGCGTCTGGCGCCAAGAAACACTTGTACTTGCCGTGCTTGAGCGCGTCGTAGAAGATCTCCACGGCGTAGTCCGTGGTGCCGCCACCTGGCCACGCCTCGGACGAGATGATGCCCGGGTACCGGATCGAGCGGAAGTCGACGCCGAACTTGTCGTGGTAGTACTCGCCGAGCAGCTCCAAATGCACCTTGGTGATGCCGTACATGGTGGTCGGTCGCATGATCGTCAGGTCCGGGGTCTCGTCCTTTGGCGTGGAAGGGCCAAAGACCGCGATAGTGGACGGCGAAAACACGCTCAGGTTGTTCTGTTTGGCGATCTCCAGCACGTTCTCAATGCCGCGCGTGTTCACCTTGAGCGCGAGCTGCGGGTTCTTCTCGCCGAGCGCCGAGAGCAGCGACGCCATGTGCACGATCGTGTCAATGCCGTTCTCCAGCACAATGCGCGCGAGCGAGTCCTTGTTCTGCACGTCGCAGTACACGAACGGTCCGGTCTCCTTCTTGCCCGAGGACTTGATGTCCGAGTTCACAACCGCGTTGTCGCCGAACATGGCGCGCAGATACGGCACGAGCTCCATGCCGATCTGACCCGTGCCACCGGTGATGAGGATGCGGCGGCCCTGGTTGAACACATCGAAGCCACCGGTGTAGGTGCTCTTGGCGCGCGTCGTGGCATTCGCACTCGCGTTCGCGTTGGTGCTTGGTGCAGCGGTTGCCGAGGCATTGGCGGCGTTCACAGGCGACGTCTGCGTGGCGAAGCGGCGGGTGGAGGCGCGCTGCAGACGCGCGAGCCGAGCGACGGCCGAGGAGGTCCACATGGCGACTGGAGCTCTCTGTCGTTTGCTTGGGGGAGGGAGGGAGCAGCCGGAAGAATGCGGAGTGAGCGAGTTGCTGCAGCAGCAGCGCAGGCGGAGCTGGTGTGTACCAGTGGTGTGTGTGTCATAAGAAAGAGAGGGATGCGTCGATAGGCACGAGACGAAGCGGACGTCTAATCATGTGCGCTGATGACTGTGGGATGAAAGGCAAGTGCGTCACGACTCAAAGCAAGGTGAGAAGCGACCGAAACACGGTGGAATGGGTTATAAAGAGCAGCTGGCGTTGAGAGATTCCAGTTATTCAGGCTGAGTCGCACCTGGTTTTGGCATCGGGTCTGTGAATGGAATCAATACTTTCGATCTCACCTTGTATTGGATATGAGGTTCGAAATGGACCTGCTTTCGAGAGCTGCAAACTTGCCTTTTTTGTCAGGAAGTCACCACATGAATCTGTGCTGAGACAACTGATCGACGCACTTCAACCACATGTTAATCACTCGATGGATTTCACAGGGTATCATAACATACAGGAACCTATTCGAGCCGCATTCTGCTGCTTCCAGTGAGCCAAAATATAAGATTATCTCACACTCGCGAATCGACATGCAGACTTGGCTGCTTGGTGACTGACAGCTCATTCTGGTCACTCGCGAATGGGAGCTGAACGCGTGCACGAGCCACTGGACACGAGTGAATGAACAACGGATCTGTCTCTTCTCGCATTCACTGCCAGCAGAAACCCAACTCGCATGCGACTTTATTTCGTTCGCCACGCTCTGTTTGCGTGCACGTCAGCTGATGCCATCGCTTCGTTGTGACCAAAGTCTCAGCGCAGCAAGTGCTTGCTGATGGCAAAGATTCATCATTTTCGCAACCGGCTCGTTTCAAGAAGATCGCGCGGCGATGGGTACCAAACGCCAGGAGAAAGTTCCAGACTCTGATCAGTTATTGAGATGTGACGTGGCTGCGTGTGTGCAAGTGCAGCCTGGCAGCAGGCGATTACGGTTCCAAATTGGTCGGCATGTCTGTCACATTATGTGAGTGTCAACGCAACCAGAAAAGAGCCCAAGAGGGAATGCGTGAGAGATAAGACAGGGACAAGGAGGAATGGATGGTGGCGGTCTGCTATTTACTATTAGTTTCCAGCAAGCCTCGGCACTCACATGCGTGCGCCGACACAAGACGAAAACGTGTCGGAGACGGTTCGAACGTGTGCTGAGTTTCGCATACACCTTCGTCCGCGATTCTGCAACACTGTCTCTTATTTGTATCTCGAGGCGGCACTTGGTGCAGTATTCACAACGCGCCTTGTTTCCACATTGCTTCAGAGCTACTGCAGCCTTGTGTAGAGGTGATCTACCGGTAGTCCTTTGCACCAATTTCACACGGTCAGCAGCACTGTTCCACGTTGCATGATGCACCGATCGCCTGTCGCTCCACTCAGTCATTCAGCGCCTCATCATCACGGCTGCGTCGGATTCGGAGGATACGAATTCGGAGTCGACACTGGACTGGTCGCCAGACTTTCCATGAGCAGCGCAGCATTCGCAGGCACGTGGTTTGGCGGCGTCGGCGCTGACGCAAGTGAGGCAGGCATCGGAATCGGAGTCTCCAAGTCGATGATCGCTGACGAAGTAGAGGTCGCTGTCTCGACCCCTCCAGTCATCCCCATGACAGAACTCGACACGACCGATACCGCGTTCGACTGGTGGTTTGGCATACTCTGGGTCGATGCTATGTTTGATGTCGGCGTCCCTCCTCCGCTCGTTGGCATCACGTTCGAATTATTGATTGCGTTCGTGTTGCTCAACAGCCGAGCGATCATGGTCACTTTCTGCGCTTCCGAGCAATCGTTTCGGTTCAGGATCGTCTGGATCTTGTTCTTGATCTCCGGCATGCGGTCCAGCACATGAAGCAGCGTGGACGTGGTCACGGGCATTGGAGGCTTGTTTCCGGAGCCACCACCAGCACCACTGCCAGTGGATCCAGGTGTTCCTGCGCCAACACCACTCAGTCCTCCCCCACTTGGAGCAAGACCACTGCCACCAATCACGCTCGAGCTGTTCAAATCGATGGCGCTCATCGAGCCTCCGACACCACGTGCCATGTGATGCAAACTCGACATGTCGCCCCAAGCTGGAGACGAGGTACTCGAAACAGAAGAGGAAGCAGCGATGCCAGCGCTTGGCGTAGCCAACTTCGCTCCAGGGACATTGTGAGCGATGCCACTCACTGGACCCCGAGAGTTCACTGCATTTCCAGCACTTCCAGCACCACTCGCCATTCCTCCAACATTGCCTCCTGCATACGCCTGCTTCCGGCTCAAAGACGCCGAAGAGCCAAATGCTGCGCCAAGGATCGCATCTCCAGCGGCTGACAGAGGTGACACGTCGCGTCCAACGGACGCTACCGCTGCGGCTGCTTGAACGGCAGCGACTTCTTTGCTCCGCTTGATGACGTCGTCTGGAGCCACTGGTCCGGCTGGGAGAAGAGTGATGATGTCCATGTGGGACTTGTGTGGCGGAGGCGGAGGCGGAGCCGCAGCGGCTTTCTTTGCGGCAAGTGACTGGGAGTTGCTCGCCTTCGCTTTGGAAGCTGGAGACGGAGAGAACGACGCAGCACCTGTTGCGGTGAGTGACGCCTTCATGCTGAAATCGGAAGATGAGGCGGAAGCCGTGGGGATGGGGATTGGAGGAGGCGCGGTCTTGCGCTTCATGCACTGGATGATCGCATCGAATGAGTTTCGAATTGACTTCAAGTCGTCCATTCCACCAGCATCACCACTTCCTGCAGCATTCGCGGGGAGCTGTTTTTGCATCTTCTTCTTCCGCATACTCATCTCGACCAAGTTTGGAACGTTGACAATTGACGGAGGTGGAAGTCCAGGCAACGAGTTCCTCGCAGAGAACACAAGCAGCATCTCGTCAACTGGCAACCCGATTCGGACATCCAGCATCTCTGGAGAAATCACCGCTGCGCCAGCTGCATTCGCCTTGCTCGCCTTTGACGTCTTGCCATCTTTGACACCCGAGGAGTTGGAACTGGCAGAATTTCCTGACAGACTACCCGAGATGATCTTCCCGTAACGGTCGTAACACTGTCGAGGAGAACGCTTCTTGCAAAAGAACCGAGACACTGCGGTGGTCGAGTTGAAAACCTGAGCGATCAGAGTCCAGTTGGATCCGTACAGCTCGAAGAGCTTCTTGAGCACCAAATCATCTTGGGAGCTCCACCCGTCACGACCAGACTCAGAAGACATACTTCCTTTTCTCCCGCGGTTCGTAGTAGACGCACCAGTGCCAGTTGGTCCTTTCGTTTTCTTCGGTGGACGTTGGGCAGTAACAGTTGTGCCTTCTTGACTAGCACTCGCAGTCCCCGCCCCGGCACTTGTCTTGGTGCCAGAGCTCGAGTCTACAGTAGGACCCAAGATGCCGGAGAGAACTGACGCATCATCCCATGACGCAGAGTCCAACGCGTCCAGATTCGTATCGCCCCAAAAATCATCGTCCTCAAACTCTGCAACATCGGGTAACGGAATGCCTTCGAGATCGACCCGTTGTTCTTTTGTTGCAGGAGTCTTCACACCAGCTACACCACCACTTTGCTGTTCCAACTTGCGCTTGACTCCGGTGACTGCAGTAGTCGACGGGGCTGCACCGCCAGGACGCACTGCAGGTCCAGTTGTCGTCACGTTTAAAGTGGAGTTGCGTGGCTTCTTCACCTTCACTGCTTTCACTGGGGTATCTGATTGCAGAGCCTGACTTGATTGCTCACTCTTGATTTTTACAGGAGCTGGTGGAGCAGGCGGAGCAGGGACGCGGTACGAGACATGGAACAGCATCTGATCTCCGTCAGTTGTGCCTGGCTCACAGAACACTTCCTTTTGCCCCACAACCGGTGGCTGCGGCGGTCGATACAGGTTGTAATGGGTCTCGATTCCCTTTGCGCGGAGAACGTTAAACAGCTTCTCGATCGTTTTTTCATCCACTGGGGCAAAAACGTCCGCCGAGTCAACCTGCTCGTAGAAGAGCTGCTGCTCCGTGTCACCATCCTGCCACATGTGCTTGTTCTCGAGAGTCACGAGCTCATCAAAACTTCGTGCGTTGCTCAGGTAATGCGCTTCCGTCCAGCCTTCACTCGAGTGCTCGTCTTCGCGACCTCCCGGTCCGTCTCCGCCATGATTCACCCGCTTCTTGTCAGTCAAGCCGTGCACGCAATTCACCGCATACCACTCGACCGGCGTCAACTCGTCAGTATTCGATAGCAGCAGATGCTCTTCCGCGTCCAAGTCGATGTTCTGAACAATCAGCGGCTTCTCCAGCTCACTGTAGTCACCACAATACTTTTCTTCTTCCTCTGCTTGCTGACCAACTTCTCCAAGCTTCGCAATCACGTTCGCAGCGGACGTTCCAGGATTCGGGTTGCTAGTCCACCAACTCGGTTTCTCCAGCGCGCTGCCAACGAGCAGATCGGACGGAACAGCGAGTAGCTCTTGGGGTGCCATCTCACCGAAAACCTTCTCACTGAAGCACGCGCCGACGCGGAGTAACGAGGCTTCGATGGTTTGCTCGCAATGCAGACGATACACAGGAATCAGCTCTTTCCCGACAGCCGTCTTCGCCCAGCACGCGCGCAGCTTCGCGTCACAGATCGCATTCCAATCGCTGTCCAAGACAACGATCGCATCCGCGCCGTAGACCGATACAGCTCGAGTTCCTTGCGCACACGATAGTCGAGTCGATGCCAGCGCAACCTTGACCGCAAACCGCTCAGCAAAGTGAGAGAGAGCTCGCCGTTGCGTGTGGACACTCCCAGCAATGCGCACAAAACTTACATCAAGGAGTGTCAAACACATCTCCAAGATCGGAAACATGCCATTAAACTGACAATAAACCACTACTCGCTTCTCTTCCTTGTTCACGAGTCGAGTGAGCAACGAAGAGAGGGCATCTAGCTTCGTCGAGCAGCTGGCGATCACGCGCATGTCTGCAAGAGCAAGCTTGTCGAGATCGTTCACGATGTCGACGCAGTTGCAAATCACCCGTAGCCGGAGGAAGAGGTGCAGCCACATTTCTAGTCGCTCTTCGCGCTCGTGCATTGTCGAAATCGATGCCGCGAAGCCACTGATCGCATTCCGGTACTGTGTCGTCTGCGATCTACTGAGCTTGCAGCTGATACTTTGCTCCTCGATCTTCCCCAATTGTGGCTCCACCTCGCTTCGCACGCGTCGAAGTCCCAGACAGTACATTGCAACGAGCAGCGCGCCGACATGATTTTGGTTCTCCTGTTGTGCCGACTTGAAGAGCGACGCCACAGCACTGGAAGTCTTCCCGCACGACTGCATGGCTTGAGTTACAGAAGGCTTGTCAAGCAGGAGGAGATGGGTCCAGGCGTCCGAACTCCACTCCTCGCTTTCAGGATCCAATCCTTTCCTCACCAGAAACTCCGCATACTCGTTCCGCAAGGAGAGACTTTTCCAGTTCTCTACCGGTCGCCCGTTGCAAAGAATCCGACGGCTCTGCTGTGGGATGCGCTTCAGGGCTGTCAAAATCTTGGGGTCTTCAAAGAGGTCGTCGAACTCGTTCTCCACAACCAGCATCTGCCAATCGCTGAATCGAACGAAGTCGTCATGATCTTCCGCAAACGCGCTCACGGGACATAGCACGCAGAACACAGGCTGGTTTTCTTCTTCCCAGAGTTCATCTCCCTCCGAGTCATTCAGAAATTGCGCTTCTGATGCAGCAGCTGTCAAGCTTTTCCTCTTCCACTCGCGCTGAAGCTGTTTCCGATACCCAGCCGTGCCTTCGTACAACTGCACTCTCCACTGCCGACGCCACACGCGCAAATTGAACTGCCACTTGTGCAATTCTTCTTCCGCCACGATGACTAAATGAGGACCAGGCACCGCTTCACCTCCCTTCGACTTGGTCGGCGACGAGGCAGCTTGGGCATCAAACACGCTGACAAGACTGAGAAACGCAGAAATGGTAGCTGCTTTGCCCATCCCCAGCTGATCGTTCAAAAACATGTTCAGCCCTGCAGTGTACAGCTCGAGCATCCATCGAAGCGCCACCACTTGAAATGCTGCCAGAATCGTACGACTGCCATCCACGTTGCTTGACCTTTCTTGGACTTCTTGAAGAGCGGTTTCTCTTGAAGAAGTGCTCGAATCTGCACTCTCTGTCTCGAAGAGCAACGCTTCTCGACCCTTCCGCCCAGCTGACACGATCCTCTTCATCTTCTCCTTCGCAGAAATGACGCATTTCTCCTCAGTCGACCCACTCTCAACGTCGATTTTCTTGTACTTCAACACCACTCCACCCTCGTCCTCACCCATACCCGTTGTCTCTATTGATCCCATCTCCGTCGCTTGTTTCTCCTTCGCGACCGACAACAGCTCATTATCTTTGCCGACTTCACCACTTCCGCCTGCTTCGAACCGGACACGAGATCTCGCGGCGATTCGCTCCATTGACCGCCAGAACGCGGACACCTGTAACGCGATCTCACGAGCTAGTTGCCGATTCTCCTTCTCCTGTCGGACCTTTTCAGCATTCTGGGCGACGATCACATCCTTCGCCAAGTGAAACTGCATCGCGCGCTTCCAATTCCGTTCCTGCGAAAAATCTGTCGCCATCCACTTCATCTCCTCGAGCAGATAATCCCAGTGACTTTTCTGTCGTGACGGTGTAGCTAGTCGAGGTAGCTGGCGTTTCCGTGTCATCGAGAGACTGCGCGACCCAACCTCTTTGGAAATGCGAACCGAGTCGCGAAGCTGTTTCTCGAAATCGCCATGAATTTGCTCCATTGACTGCTCTCGAGGAGCAGTTCGATGATTCAGCTGCACATTCTGTCCGTCTGTCGAGTGCCCATCGATCCCTGTCGATGAGATCAGCATCGGCTGCGCACCTGCTATTCCGGGGAACTCCTGTCTGTGTCGATGCTGCGAGTCGTCTAAATACTTTTTCGACGGGACAGACGTCCGCACCACGCGCTTCGCAGCAGGACGCTTCTCCAGGATCGCCGTTGCATCTGCAGCCGAATTATCTCGAGATCGCTTCTTTCTGTCGACGTTGTCGTCTGTGACACCACCGCTTTTCGCGTGTTTTGCGCTGGCACTCGAGGCTTCCGCTATCCGTCGCTTCGCAAACGTCGGCGACATCGATGTAGCAGCGCTATCAGTTGGGTCTTCTCCACTCTTCGCTTTCCTTTCGCTGACTTCGCTCGGCTCTTGTGTGATAGTCTCCGCCTTCCTGCTTTCCACTGCACCTCCATTCGTATGTCTGTGTCGATTGGACTCGTCCTCAGCAATCTCAGCAGCAGAAGGCGACGCGGGTGAAGACACCGACACTCCTCCATTCAAGCCACCATCGCTGACCACTGCAACTGAGTCCACGTCATCAGCGTTCCCATTGCTCTCAACATTGGCGTCATCGCTTTTGGATGTCTCATCCACCACAGCGTCTGTCGCCGTCTCTCTGCTCTTTTTCTCGTCTTTGCTTTCTTCTTCTTCTCTCTCTTCGCTCTCTTTATCAGCTCCTGCACCACTGTCGAGCGCCACCAAAGCGTCGCGCTGCTCCAGCAACTGTCTGAAAGGATCCAAATCACAAGCAGACGCACCAACGTTAATAATGTCAGCGTTCCTCACGCGCATACGTAACAAAAAATAATCGAGCATCTTCACCAGCACATACCGCAGCAAGAAACCTTTGTACTCTGCAATCTTGTCGCGGATAGACCTGACGAGCGCGGCGCTCGTGGTGCCATCCTCAGTGTCGGACGCCATCATTACCAACTATTCGCACAAATTCGCCACAACACAACTCAGTCGTCAGCACCTATCGATCAGCAGCACCAGCAGCGATCAAACGAACGACGAAGAAGCGTACATGAAGAACAGATCGATTCTCTTGTGGCTGCACTGGTTCATCTGTTCGATATCCATCCACATATCCACAGTCGCGTTAGTCAACATCGCCCGCGCGCTTCCTCTTCATGCGTCACACGCCTACGCCCCACAAACGCGTTAAGCCACACACGTACACACATCTGCCCATGCGCGCGCAATATTCAAACCATCAATGGATTTTTTTGCCATCAGCGCGATGATTATTTGAATATGGAGAGGAGGGATGACCTAAAACCGCACTTAACAGAACCTCCCCCCTTTTCCCATAGTGAACACCACACGTGGCACAACACGCGCGCGCTTGGCCATACACACACACACACACACACACGTCTGTCGGTCTTACGCACCGGTGCCGGATGCGGCTGTGGGCTCCCCCGCAGAGAGCTGGCGACTGGCGACACCCACGATGGCAGCAAAGGCGAGCGAGCGGGCGAGGCGATCAAGAAGAGCAGGATGGCTGGTGTTGCTTCTGCGAGAGGGGCTTGCTGTGATAGGTTGGAAAGACTGCGCGCGCTTTCTTCAGCATCGAAAAGGGGGAGATTTTCGTGTGGCAGTCGTCGCGAAGGAGTGATGGTCCGAAGTGCTGTGAGATGAAACATTACTGTAACTTACAGAGTGCGAGGAAACGTACGTATATTCGGCTCGGTTGTGATACAAAAGTGCTGGCGGGAAAGAACGATGATGTATGTTACGGTATATCTTGCGTCAGATCTTGAAACCCTTTCCCTCTCAAGTAAACTACGGCGTTTCTCTGCACTCAAGTGTGAGTGCGAGTCGAGTGGACAAAGTCGACTGCTCGGCGCACTATGGAAGACACAACAACTTGACTCCATTGCTTACGGTAGCTCCAAGTCGCGTACTCGAAGCGAAATAACTATACGCCCAGGACGCAGAATGGCTTCACTTCAAGCGACGATTCCATTTCACAACAGCAGCAAAAGAGTCAAAGGCGATTTTATGCACTTTATATTGAGCAGAGGGCGACCGACACCTCTCTGTCTTCACCACACAACGGGTGCCTACAGGAGAAGCGCGCTACACTGGTAGGTAGGGACTGCTTGCACTTCGCGCACCTGCGTGCCAGCCAGCGCGTGCATCTCTATCTCTTCCCCCGTCGCTCAAGCGTCTGAAGTACGACTGCAGCGTACCGGTTCTGCGGACGTCGCACGTTGCGCAGTGGAAGGAGCCTCCGAACGGCATGAAGTTGCAGAACGGCACAGGGATGACTTCAAAGCCCAGTCCTTGAACATCTGCTGGGCTCGCTTCTCGTGGGCTTCGACGACCACGGTGCCAGGACGCACGACGAGCACGTTGCACGTCGCAGTCCACGGACTCGTGAAGAACAGCGGGTGCGAAGCCGAGAGTTCCGGCTCAGGAGCCACAAACGCTTCCCAGCCCTTGAACATCTCTGGCAAGCGATACTCGTACTCCTTGTCCTTGTCCTGTATGTCTTCACGGGACGGCCAGTGATGCAAGGACGGCATGGGTTCGCCAAGAGCTTGCCAGGCATCAACGGGACAAACGTACCATCGATATGCATCGCATTGCGGTCCTGGAAGTCCAAGATGTGGATCTTGTAGTCGTCTACCAAGTGGCGCCGCAGCCAGTCGATGCCAAACTCGTTGGTCACCTGGCTTCGCTGCGTGAAGATGTCGCGACCCAAGCGGGTGAACTCGGCGGCATCGAAGGTTGGCTCAAACTCGGTCACGACCGACTGAGCTGCACGTACATCGAGATGTCTCTCGGCATCGCCGCGTAGAGCTGGGACTTGCTCTTGAAGTTTGGGGTCTCCACGGGCTTGCTGAAGTAGTCCGCGCTGGCTTCCGGGCGGTGCACCGTGATCCCTTCGCTCTCGAGCACTTGCGCGAGGTAGTCGAGCTCCTTCGCGGCGCTCTCTACGAGCTCCTTGGGGAACGGCTGTCCGCTCTTGGTCTTGTACACATCCCACCACTTGGTCGGCCAGACCGCCTTGCCCGAGACGTGCCACTCGGGGATAGTCGAGCCTTCGACCCTGTCGACGATCACTTCTTCGAGCGAGTCCCGCTCGTTGTGCGAGTTGACAATGGGCGAGCCCGTGGCCATGGTCGCCAGCGCACGGGCGTTCTTGGCGACGGCGGCGCGGCGGAGTGCGCGCAGCGAGAGCATCTTGCTGTTGATGAGCGTCGGCTTGAGTCGGTCTGTGGGTCTGGAGCAAAAGCGGAAGTGCGGCTGAAGTGTCCAGCGGCGTGAGCTCATTGCCAGCGCTGTGCGCAAAGCAGTTTGCAAAGTTGCAAAAGCGCGCGCAGGCGTATCTTGAGCCTGTCGCCGACCGACCGTTGTTGTGTGTCCGCTCGAAGTGAGCTAGGTGCTGGAAGGTCGCCAGCTCAAGTTGAAGAGCCGTTCAAGACATCAGTTCACCCTCCATCAGACGCGTCCCCAGAAGGCGCATACCCTGTCCAAGCCGATCGTGTTCGTTGGGAGAGTCGGACATTCTCGGGATGTCACCAGAGATCCACAAAAAGACCAAAATTGACCAGATGAGAAAGAGCCACAATAAACAACACGCAGTATTCAGATAGCCTCTTCTATTTAATGCGACAATTTTGCTTTTTGTGAGGGAGGGATACGTATCACTTTATAGAGGGTGCTGGAACTGCAGCTTCTTTTT
This sequence comes from Globisporangium recalcitrans, assembly GCA_023333815.1. NCBI lineage: Eukaryota > Oomycota > Peronosporomycetes > Pythiales > Pythiaceae > Globisporangium > Globisporangium recalcitrans. The sequence continues at coordinate 28,968 of JAASFO010000150.1, forward strand.
TGTGTACCGGTACTGGACCCACGAAGGTACTGGAGCGGTACTGCACCGGTATTCGCGGACTCTTCTGTCGGCGGTTGCGCGAAGGTGGCGCGAAAGAACATCGAAGGTTGTTTGAATGTCCGCTCTCTCACTCTGAGAACATTTTCTGTTTGCGTCGAAAGCGCGAGAAGCTCAAGATCAGACACAAGACGCAAGACGCAAGACGCGCTGGCGAGAAGGATCAGATCGATCGAGCGGAGGAGCGTGCAAGCTACACAGGTACGGCAATGGAGTTCGTGACCACGCGCGTCATCTGGCGCGCTGCGTGACTCACCCTCGATTGAGTGCGTGCTGCATGCGGAATAGCTACGCTAACTTGCGTGCGTGTTGATGCGATCATGAAGGGACAAGACCACGCCGCTGCCTCTTTATTTTGTATTCCTCCCAGAGCAAGCAAACATGGCGGACGAGCTGCTGCAGATGTTCCAGAGCATCACGACGAGCGACCACGATGAGCTCGTTGACCAGTTTGCGTATTTAATGGAGCTCGACCATGACACGGCGACGTTCTTCCTCGAATCGTCCAACTGGAACGTGGAAGTCGCGGTGAACAACTATTTAGCGACGATGGAAGCGCAGGAAGCAGCGTACGGGCACAGCGCTCAGCGCAACGACGAAGCGCTCTACGACAGCGGCGATCGACAGGAGAACGATCTGGACATGGAGGACGACAGTGGGGAATCGAACAGCAATAATCGGATTGTGGAGCACAAAGCGCAGTTTGTGAGCGATCTGACGCCGTCCCAGTCTGCTGTCTTTCCGCCGAACGCGGCTGTGACCATGGTACGCTTATGAGTTATTGAGATGCTGGTGTCCTTCATAGCTTGTTTGGCGACTGACATATTTGTGATGTTGCTATTCTGTGTGCCTGCCATCCGCAGATCTGGAGTTTTGTGAACACAGGCGACCGTCCGTGGCCAGACGAGACGTCTTTGGTTTTTGCGCAAGGCGAGAGTTTCAGCGGTCCGCAGCAGATCCAGGTCAGTGCGGCTCCTTACCAGAGAATAGAGATCAGCGCATCGCTTTGCATGCCCGCTGCCATGGGGTCGTACGCTGGCAGCTGGCGCCTTCGCAGTCCGCACGGGTTCTTTGGCGACCCTGTCTGGGTGGTTCTCAACGTCGGCTCCCCCAAGCCAGACGCGTTCCAGGATCCAGGCAAAATGGCGTTCCAGCACGTCGACCAGAGCAATTTAAGCGCACAAGGAGGCTATGGCGGCGCGTCGGCAGTGGTCGGTGGCGGAGGGCTCAACAACAACGACATCGAAGACATGGATCTGTGAGACGCAGGCTATTGAGAAATGGTTTGATGCCCCCAAGTCTTGTCAATGCTCCGCGGGTCAGGGAGGTCCAAGCAGACGACTCCAGCAGGCAGCATTTTGGTCGCCTCCTCCTCCTCTCTGCCTATCATTCTATCGCCACTCCCGACTATCAAACCTTCTCTCTCCTCTATACACGTATGCACGCACACTCGCAAATGCGTCTCGAATTTAACTGTGCAAAGAAAAAGAAACACGCATGGCTTCGATGTTCCCATTGTTCCCCATCGCGACATCTCATCTCATCTCATCAACTGTGTTGCCTTTCAGGATCTCACTGGTTTCATACTTATAGGCGTGGGTACAGTACTACTCGTACTTGACGACGCCGAGCACTGTACTTGCTGGACAAAAGCTCACTGCCAGTCGAGCTGCAAAAGCAACACAAAACACAAAACAAGGGAAAGCAGCAGCAACAAGCAAGAGAGGACCCACACAAGATGGAGCTGTTTGTGCGCGCGCCAGACAATCTGCTGCACACGCTGCGATGCGCCGGCCACCAGAGCGTCGCGGAGCTCAAGCGCGCGGTGCAGAGCGCCACGCGCATCCCCGTCGAGGTGCTCAAGCTGCGCTTCGCGACCTCCCTGCTCGCGGACGACCGCGCGCTGCTGAGCGATTACAAGATCGAGCATGGCGCGAGCCTCAGCATCCATCTGTCGTTGCGCGGCGGCATCGACTTCCAGAACCGCGCGGGATCCAAGCCCGGCGCGGGAGGGGTCGCGTCCGAGTCGCAGTCGAACGTTGACCGCCGCGAGCGGCTGCGCAAGCTCGCGCTCGAGACCGTGGATCTCGCGAAGGACCCGTATTTTATGAAGAACCACCTGGGGTCCTACGAGTGTAAGTTGTGTCTCACGCTGCACAACAATGAAGGCAACTACCTCGCGCACACACAGGGGAAGCGCCACCAGACGAACCTCGCGCGCCGCGCCGCGAAAGAGGCGTCGGACGCTGCGCACTCGGCGTCAGCGGCGAACATGCTGGCAGCGAAAGCGGCGGCAGCAGCGGCGGCAGCGCGACCGCGCGCTCTGAAGATCGGTCTCCCGGGCTACAAAGTGACAAAGCAGAAGGACCCGGACTCTGGCGCGCGCATCCTGCTGTTCCAGATCGCGTACCCGGACCACGACGCGAAGCTGCAGCCGCGCCACCGCTTCATGTCGTCGTTTGAGCAGAAAGTGGAGACGCCAGACAAGAACTTCCAGTATTTATTGTTCGCGTGCGAGCCGTACGAGACGGTGGCGTTCAAGATCCCGAACCTCGAGATCGACAAGAGCGAGGGCAAGTTCTTCAGCAACTGGGACAAGCACGGCAAGACGTTCACGCTGCAGCTCTACTTTGCCGTGGACGGCGACGGCAAGAAGGACCAACCAGCGCCGCCGCCGCCACGTCCTCAATTGCGCTACTTGTGAGCAAGTAAAGGGAATGGACAAGCCCGCAGACAAGACCGAGGAAGACTGCGGCAGCCAGCTCACATGTAAGTCTCATACTTTCACATGCAGACCAATAGTAAGGCACGTGTGTGCGTGTGTGTGTGTGTGTGTTCCTTTTTTTCTTTTTCTTTTTGGGATTCCTGAGAATCCATTTCATTAGCTCGGTTAAGAAGAGACTTGGCGCAGCGTGTTCGGAACGATGACCAACTTTGTGATATGCAGGTGGCAAAGAAACGATGAGCAAGAGACAAAGCGCACGCGGCACCCAACCAGCAGGAGCTAGTCGACAGCGTACGCGGATCGCTCACGCGCTTACATCGCTGGGAACTCGGTGATGAACTCCTTGCTGATGTCCGCCAGGTGGTCCACGACCTCGTAGATGCCCTCCCAGAAGCCCGTCTCGTGGAACGGGATGTCGAACTCCTTGCACAGCGACTTGATGAGCACGTTGACCTTTGGCAGGTTGTGGCGCGGCACGAGCGGGAACAGGTGGTGGTCGATCTGGTAGTTCAGGCCGCCCGTGAACCAGTCCATGAACACCGACGCGCGGATGTTGCGCGTCGTGGTCACCTGCAGCTGCCAGAAGTCCGGCTTGGTCTCGCGCTCGTACACCGACATGCCGTTGTGGCCGATGCTGAACACCAGCGCCAGGAGCAGCCCGCACGACGCCTGACCCATGAGGAAGTAGGCGACGCCCTCGAAGAGGCTCATGTTGCAGAAGTACGGGATCGCGATCTGCCAGATGTAGTGCACGATCAGCCCCGCCTTCTCCGGGCCGTCGAACTCGACCTTGTCGAAAATGCCGAACGAGAACTCGGTGAACACGTAGAAGAACGACTGCGCGAGCCAGCTCAGGCGCGCGAGCAGCAGCAGCGGGAAGTACAGGAACGCCTGGTTGCGGATGAAGAACGGGCCGTGCGCCGACTCGAACGCCTTGCGCGCCATCTCCTTGGACCACGCCAGCAGCGGCATGGTGTCGATGTCCGGGTCGCCGATGAAGCCCTCCTCCTTGGCGCTGTGCAGGTTCGGCACCGCGTGGTGCAGGTTGTGCTTGTTCTTCCACCACTGCACGCTGAAGCCCTGCCAGGCATTGCCCACGAGGCAGCCGATGAGGTTGCCGAGCGTGCGGTTCTCGCACACCTGGTTGTGCAAGAAGTCGTGCGCCAGCCAGCCCGACTGCTGGTAGAAGAGCCCCATGATCGCGCCGGCGACCATGTACATGGCGAAGCTGTCGAAGAAGAAGCAGATGGCCATCGAGAGGACCGCGATGCCGAACGTGCTCACGATCTTCCACGCGTAGTAGAGCGCGCTGGCGTCGTAGAGCCCCATGCCCTTGACCTTGACGCGCAGACGGCGGTAGGACGCGATGAACTCGTTGATGCGCTCGCGGCGCGCGCGCTCCTCGTCGCTCGCGGGCTCACCTTCGATCTCGACCTTGGAGGCTTCGTCCACGTCGCCGACGTAGAACTGCTCGAGCAGCTTGAGCGCCGAGGACGGGTGGAAGACCGCGAAGGCGTCCGTGGCGTCCTCGCCGGCCTGCGTGAGCATCACGGAGCCGCCCGGGTGCGAGTCCCACTTCGAGATGTCGTAGACCTTGTGGTGGATGACGATCCACGCGGTGGCGGGCGTCGCGTGCTCGCGGATCTCCTTCCAGCTCACCAGGCGCTTGACTCCGGGCTTGAGGTCCACCATCTTGGCTTGTTTGGTCGGGCTTGCTGGACGTCGCTCGCTCGCTCGCTGCTGCAGGCGCTGGGGGCGAATTTCGAACTGATGGGCGGTGGCGGCGTGCGCTGCAACCAGAGGACCAACAGGATCCCTGCCATTCCCGCAGCGTCACTCGTTTCAGTCACCCAAGCACCTGCCAAACACTGGAGATGTGCCCATTCAAAGGTTCCTACTTGCTCTTTTTGAGTGTGAGTTGACTGAGAGCATACTGAGAGCAAGTGACGCTGGTGCGGAGGTTTGCAGTGATGCGGATTTCGAGCGATGGTGTCCGTAAGGAACGCTCTTCGAGCCCTAATTAACGACCTTCAGGTGGTCTCAAGAAGGGGATGGGCGAGGTCTGGATGACATCATGACGAGGTGCGCGTGATACAAAAATGTCGTCACGAACCGATTCAACCCGATTTTTAGCACAGTTCAAGCACCGACACAAAGCTCCCAACGCTCGAGAATTGCTGCTGTTGGCCCTTTCGTAGAGACATTTGATACGAACCTCCGACTGCCAAATGTGTGCGAGACGAGCGCAAAAGCGTTGCGGAAAAGACGCTCGTCTTCAAAGCTCAACAGAAGCGTTTGGCTCACAAAACGCAGGCAGTTTTGGTGTCTTTCGGGAGAGGCATGTTTCTTTGCTTCTTTTCCGAAAACCGTCCCCAGATCCGCTCGATTGGTTCTCTAAAGCGCAAGGGCTGGTGGGCTTGGACTCAAGCCAACGTCGCTGCTGCCGGGGTTGGAGCAATCTGTATCGGTGCTTCTGGTGGTGATGAAGGGAGGACAGGGGAACCAAAGCAGAACCACCAGATCGCCTCGCTCTGTGGAGATTAAAACCATTTCACAGACGAGGACCACTCTCTCGGATTGCACGCTGGAGATGCCAGAAACCAACCAGCGCTGCTTGCCCTTGGATTCTATCAGCCAGTGTTGAAGTGAGACTGTCGCGTTCCTTGTCGCGCTTTGCGCCATACGGTAAAGTGGATCAAGCGAACGACTGTTTCTCTCTCACACACACTCGCTTCTTCAGCTCTCGAGTTGATGAGCACCCGTTCGTTAAAGTACAGTGTTCGCAAAACTGAAGCGTATGGTAAGCCCAGTTTGATTGATCTTCAGCGAACAATAATGCTCGAGATCGTCGCCATGCCTGTCATGCAGCCGCAGGCAGCACGTGGATTGTAAATGGCGCGTTGAACGAATCAAGGCGCTCTGTGTGTGCTGTGTGCTGGACCTGTCGCGATCTTGCGTTTCTTTCGGCGTGCACGCCATCAACGTGAACGAAACAGCAAAACGAAGTTGAATTCCAGAGCTGCCACTGTCGCTGTCAGGCGTGCAACAGCGTTTGTTTGATTGAAATGTCCTCAATGAAACGCCTGTGCTGTTAGATTCGGTTCGCACCAAGATGACCGCTCATAATGCATTCTGATCGTTACGTAAATTATGAAGGCTTGATTGCAACTGAATAATAATGTAAAGAAGCTGTGATCTCGTCTATCATAACAAGGAGGATGCTATTTTGGTACCCGAGAGTTTCGCAAATGGGTTTGGATCTTACTCGACCGTTTCAACCTCCTTTCGCAACTCAGACGCGAACGAGAAGATACCAATGATCAATTTGCAAATGGCATGAACTTTATTAACTTGGACGAGGCAACACGGCCACGACAGCATACATTCGACTACAACACACACACGTTAGCCGTCACTTTCTCAGCGCACTCACTCGACGCTCACGAGCATCTACAACGCGCGGAGCGTCTTCTTGGTCGGCAGAGGCTCAATCTCAAGGTTCTCATCCTCCTCGAGCACCAGCCCTTCTTCGTCAGATGCTGCTGGCGCGGCAGTCTTCTTGGCAGCCTTCACTGGAGCCTTGGTAGCCTTCGCCTTTGGCTTTGGAGTCACCTCCTCCTCAGTGGTCGTCTCGTCAACAGGCGCTTCGGTCTCTTCCGTGGTTGTCTCGTCAGTAGGGAGCTCGTCCGAGGGAGCAGATCCCGATTCACTGGTGGTGAGGTCGACTTCCGGTGCGACCGTCTTCTTCGCCTTCGCTGG